>JXSR01S011085.1:0-11492 GCA_000969725.1 Ophiothrix spiculata
AATGAAAATAAGCTGCATTTATGGCTGTTTTTGGATGGACGGTCAAGTATGGAGAGAAAATTAAATATACATGCATGTACTGTCTTGAGTAATCAAAGGTATGAATTGCTATATAATCTCACTCACCCTGAGTTGTGCCTGGTCAATATATCCACTTGTTGGGCCGCATCGGATTCAGAGTTGTTGATTTGTGATGAACATCTGTAGCGTATTTGAATACCTTTCAACAACAAAAATCTTCCTGTAAACTTTACTAGATAATAAAATTAAATTCTAAAATAAATTAAACAGAAATCTATCTTCATAAAATATTTAACCGGTATTAATGTTCATTGTTGTTTTATATATGTAATTGTTGCATTTCACCAGGCCTTGCACATAATCAAAGTTCCAGAAGTGCAATAAACAGTGCGCCGACTTATATGTACTGCATACATGTGCTTCCTTGAAAGCTGTGCAATGGGTATTGTGAAAATTTCAATATCAATGGTGGGTTCATCACAAATCAACGGCACACTCCTGTATAAGGAGATACGATTGAATGAGTTACTGAATGAATAGTAACCACTTCTTTGACAAATTCAAGACCATGCATAAAACATGCTTGGAAAATATTCACTGTGCAATCAAATTTTTCATATATATCTGTTTATTAAATTCACTATATTTTGAGGGAAATAAATTTACACAAGTCCAACTTATTTTTACAAAATACAAAGTTCATGCATTGTTTGTGCTGTATGCAGCTGAGATTTACAAATCTAATCATAGAGTTTGCCACATGCAGTATTAAATGTAACTAATAAAAAACAACACAGTTTTTGTTCGATTGAAGATTATTCTTGGACTCTGTCATGTTAAAATAGTAATATAAGATACCTTTTCAGAGTCTTCATTTTGCAGCAACGTAGCGACGTTCTGCTGTCACATGACCGCCCTAGCGGGTGGTCATGTGACTAGGAGGATTTCACCACTACGCTGAATGAAGAGGTTGAGAGAATCTCGCAAGCTACGTCTCTGCAAAATGAAGACTGAAAAGGTATCTATATATTACTATTTTATAAGACAGAATGCACTAGGCTTTCTTGTCCGTATTAGCAGGATACTTTGTAGAAACTGTACATCTCAGCCTTACACTAGTCAGTATGCTATAAAAAACCTGTACCTTATTAATTCCAATTACAAATGATAATTTATCACATATTGCCTGGATTTCACTTTACTATACCTCATACATATTTATTAGGAAACCATGAAATACAATTGGTCAGTTAATCCTGATGTACATGATAGTATATTGGCTACTTCCCCTAGCGTGCGTAACGCCCACGCAGGGAAAATTTTTTAAAACTATCGCACCCCTGTAATAATATCACTTATTAGTTGTAAATTCATACAGTGACTGAGAAGAATGGACACTTTGGGGTGATTTTTTGATGTGTTAACACCACATTCAGTGAAATATTTATGAGGTATAGTAAAAAACAAAAACAAAATGATTTATTTCGGGAAGTGTTGAAAATTCCTGATCCCTCTGTGTTGGATGCGTGTGACTACTTCCCTACACTTCGCGTTGGGAAGTAGTCACACGCATTGGGATCAGTAATTTTCACTACTTCCCTCTATACCATGCTGTATTTGTATAATAAAACCTCGGTTAACCTATTATAATCTTGGCCTATAAAATTGTGTCCTTGTCATAAAAGATATGGAAATTGTGACTAATTCTGTTCAGGATCAATGTTAAGTCTCAGCCCACACCAAAAGTAATCTCAGGTTTGAAACATGAATGGTCAGTGAATGTTTTCACCAATTGCCACTTTGTTATATTAATTATGTGTTATTCCCAAAATTTAGTGTAGTATAGCTTACCACATACACATTTCCATTTACTTCTGCTCCCAAATAAAGCATTCGCTCAAAAGACAGACGGCTTAAAACTTTGAGACCTCCACACAACAGAGCAATTACAGTACAGCTTTTGCCCAACAAAACCAAATACATTTGCTTACTGATGTGACTTGAATCCAGGACCTCTGGATATATACGTTTTGTCTGGGAAAGTGTGTTTAGTAATCTTTTGAAAGAGCTTTAACATCTTACATGTTCAACATTTAGAAAACGATGTTACAAAAATGTTCTAAATCTTTGTGTAAGTGTTGGCGATTCATGGTGGATAAAAACATTTTACAGCTTTGATTTCATGGCTCCCATTAATTTCTCTAATTTCATTGCCTTGGACATGTCTCCTTTGATCTTCAGTTTCCCCGACATAAATGCATTGGTGGGCTTCAGGCTGCCTTGGAACATTTTGACAAAGTCCGCACTGTCCATGATCATTCTGACATCTGCGTTTGAGGACTCTCCTTGCTGGATGCCACCTGGGGCATTCTTGAGATCCATCTGCCACATTCCTGCATCATTACCTGTAATGAAGACAAACAGTTATTGATAAAGATGGTTTCATAAGTCGCTTTTTTATTTTTTTATTTTTTTTGCGTGTGTGTGAACTTTTGCCTAACTCAACAGTGCATTTGGTGTTAATATCAAGATATTTGGGTTCAATTCAAAACAATATTCACTGAATGTTAGGAACAAGCATATTATCTTGAATAATAAAGCACAAAACGATGAAAATATTTATATAAACTATTTTGTTCATTTTTTTGGTGTCCATTTTCAAGAAAAAAAAATTATATTTATTTAAAAAAAAACGATCTGACAGGCCAACCAACCATCAATTTCACCATTAAAGGGCAAGTCAACAACTTTTTTTTAGGCATAAAGTATTTTGTGGTTGTCAAAATGGGAATACAACACTTTGGCCAATAGCACTTGGGCCAAAATTATTTTGGCCTAAATAATTTTGGCCAAAATATATTTATAAAATAATAATATAAAAATATATTTCTTCCAAAGTTATTTGGGCCAACTATTAATTTGACCTAAATTCATGGAAACTTAGTATTTATACTAGACTGCTTTTGAAAATCACTGTATGGATAATGGACAAATAAAATCAGTAACTTCGAGCTAAAACACATAGTAAAACTCTTCTGAAATTCTGTGCTTGTGCATACATACACAAACTACAAAGAAAATATCACTGGGACAAAATATTAATAGGACAAAATGACTCTTGGACAAAATAATTTTGGACCATATATATTTGGACAAAATACTGGTAGGACAAAATAACAGCTGGCTCAAATAGCTTTGAACAAAATATTGGTATGACAAATTAACAGTTGGCCCAAATAACTTTGGACAAAATATATTTGGACGATGTGTTTTTGGACAAAATAACATTGGCCGAAATGTATTTGTCCAAAACGTTTTTGGCTGAAACATACTACACCCGTCAAAATGTCACAATGAGGTCAAAAGTGATCGATCTCAACCTTGCTGCATTTGTAAAGGCTTGTGATAAGGATTAAAAGCCGATAAATCAATAACCTTGTCGTTTAAAAAAAAAGTAAGGTCAAAACCGAAGCCTCTTTGCTGACGGCAGTACACGTGGTGCTCATATCCATTTCGGTAGCGTTTAATCCATAATGTGTTTGTTTGTGAGGGATACGCCAGTCCTCTTGCACAAAAGAGTCTGATTCACCTTCCCAGTACTTTTGACATACTGCATGGGACCCATTTCTGTCACATAGGTCGGGAGGAACTATGCGGATAAAGAATCTTGCTCAACGACTCAACACTGCGATGGCCAGGCCAAGGCTTGAACTCACAACCTCTCAATTATAAAAGTCCAATGCTCTAGCCACTGTGCCACAATGATTTGGTCTCAATCAATCCCAATCAGTCTCTTTCACAATTCAAACACACCATTTCACAATGTTGTTGAATACAAGGGATATGCTATGAATCTCGTAGCAGAGTCTGACTGCATACTGTATACTTCAAGATATATAGAGTATTAGTACAGTGGTGTAACTTTGCTTGAGGGAGTTCTTGAACAAGGGTTAGTCATGTACCCTAGCCTAGCACTTTAGGAAAATACGTCAATACACGCAAAATGCAAGAACCTTATAACAAGTGATCAAGGTGGCAAATTCAGTGGCGCCGCAGCACAATTAGGATTGACTAAATGGGAGAACCAGAAACAAATGAGGGCATGTTTTAGAGAAATAATGGTCAGGTCAAGTTAATGGAAAAGTTATTGAATGCATGCCAAATTTGCCAATTCCAGCTAAAGTTTGTCATAAAATCTTGAGTTCACAAGCAAACTTTAGCTAAAGATTGGAACAAATCTTCAAATTTACGCAAGTTCAAAAAAAAAATTAACATTTGACATTTAAATTGTCAACAAAATGGGAACTTTGACATTTTCATCAGCGACTAAAGGGGATAGGAGATCAAGGCTGTTAACCGAGGTCAACTGTAAAACCAAAGTAAATTAAAATTGATTTTAAAACCTGACAAAGTTTGTCAGCAATTCTCAGCAGCTTTTAGGCATATTCTTTCCCTAACCTTATCGTTCAGATGGGAAAATTATGATTGTTGGATGTATTAGGTCAAAAACAAGGCAAATACATTTAGATAATCTTTTGATTTGTGTCTTATTAATTTTGTTAAAATATCCATATTTAAAAATTTTCCCACTAAAATGTTTGTCTTAGAGGTACGCCTTTCCTGCCACATGAGGAAATTAGCTGTATATCACGCCAATAGGCAAGCGCAGACACACAAGCGTCTTGTCTACATCCAGGACCTTTGTCCAATATAGCACGGTGAAAAAAATTGCCGACTCCCCATTCAAATCAATGGAGAAAATTACGGCTCTCTGAAATTTTGATTGATTCTAGCAAATTTTCAAAATATTTTGATTCCCCCATCAAGTGATGGGTGAAATTCAAACCACAACAAGATCACAAACACCTCATCATTTCACAGATTTCCTTCTCGCTAAAAAGAAAGAAAATGAAGGAATGCCTGGCTGAAGTATTTATTGTTTTCACCACGCACAAAGTTCAACGTAAGTTATTTTTAGACCACTGTGCTGCGTATGACTTTGTAGCGTGAAAAATACCCCTTATACACTACCTATCTACTGACCTTTGAGTTCAAATTGGAATACAGTATCCATACTTTTCACCAGGTCATCATCAATCATGGCTTTAATCTGATCAAATATCTTGACCGCTGCACTCCCTCCAGCTGAACCTGAAGCCTGAAATGCACAAAACAATCAAAAGTTGTTAAACATACATATATTAACTGCTCATATTCCCCAGGCCAGTAACTGGTTTACGCACATCCCCTAACAACGGTGTATATGTTATACTTTTGTATGGTGATCATTTCGATCATGGTTCAAAACTAGAAAGCGTGAACCAGCTGTTAGGGTGATAATCGGATTACACGTAACACTTTAAGACTGAATAGTATACAAAATATCTGCCCCCAGTGACTAGGAGAGTCTATGAGCCTTCTATAGATCTTGTCAAAGCAAGACTTTCCGAGAATTTCGGAAGCCGATTTTACACTTTCCGGCAATTGCTGACATAAAATGTGCCTTAACACAATACCCAGAATGTTAAGTTCACGGTAACTGATTGCATAAGAATTTCAACATGTAATTAGGGTAAGCACTAAAGAGGCGCTTTTAGTAAGAGGTGACTTGCAATTTTAAGCCTAACCAGCCGATTTCAAATGTAACTTTCACTCTTTCTGTCAGTGAGCCTATGGTACCCTCAGCCAAGGGTTGTTCAGAATTAGGGCATCTAATCATCTGTGGGTAAATATTGTTGACAAAAACATGCATACTAATGAGCTCGTACGTGATTGGTTGAAAAAATGGCCACTTGATTTGACATAATTTCAGAGATTTCCAAATGGATTTAGAAAATGTCTATTGCCTGGCATCAAAGGTTGAGCATAGCATCATGGTCTCAGATTATTGAGCACTGATATATTCCATCATTACTCAAAAAAGAGCTGCACAAGATTCTCAACCGGTCCAAATATTTCCATCTGAAATGACGACATTCTGTCCATGGTAATTTTTTATGGGAACTTTTGGACCATATGGCCAATATCAGGATAGTATTTACATTATGTTTCCTAGTTTTTCCAAATCAATTAACTGGAATATTTGAATGTGTTACATAAAACTGAATTGCTGATGGTAACGATGCCCATCTCCATTAACCCCGTTCTCTCCTTTTGATTCAAAACTTGGGTGTAAAAAATGGACGGTTCCTCAAGATTTGCACCCCAGACCTCTTCAAATCAAGCCCAATGTTATAATACAAGCCATATATCCATCATTACTTGCTGTTCACACTGAACTTCTTGTCTTTGATGTATAATTATGATTTTTTAGTACAGGATAATGTAGGATTAAGGTATTAGGGTTGATTTAGAGTTGGGCCATACTCCATACTACATTTTGTGGTGTGTTTACTCTGATTGTCACATATGTACATGAGTTCAATTTTCTTTACCTACAAGTTCCCATTAACCTTTTTCATACTACCTGGTCCCCATTTCTATCATGTAAGTGGCAAGCAATACGGACGATGACTACTCAAGAACTTGACAACTAACATTTAAAAGTTGAATACTTTTGACAAGCAATGTGCCATAATGCCCTGCAAAAGAATAACTGAATTAAGCGATTGACTTGCTAGTTGGAAGCTTGTTTGAATCCAGGCCCATAACCAGAAGTTCAAAAAGCGGAAGCAGATGGTTACTAAATATCAAAATGATTTGCATGGTAGACCTTAAATTAATTTGACCTGTTTCGGAAGAATGAAAAGGGTTTTAGACTGTTTTTGATAGTTTATTACCTAAATATTTAAATCTTAATTTATCTAAAATTAAGTTCTGGGTGGTTTTGAGGGTTTTTTTGAAGTTTTTGGTTAGTATAGATTTGGCAAATCTTGAGAAATTTGGTCAATGTAGGTAGCGACCATCTCCTCTCCCCTCCCCTAGTTACGGGCCTGTTTGGAAATTAACTTACCTGTGGAGCAGCACTTTCAGAAGGAATTTCCTTCATCAGTTTTTCCAGTTTAGTTGCCATCATAATATCTCCTTTAATCTTCAATTTCCCTGCCATAAATGCAGCAGCTGGTTTCATCTTGCCCGTGAACATCTTGATGAAATCGCCGCTATCCAATGTCATGACTACATCTGCGTTGCCTGAGGGCGCTCCTTCACCTACGCTCCCTCCTTCTGTCTTCAGATCCATGTGCCATGTACCTGGCTCACTACCTGTAATGATAATGATAATGAATCGTATCAAATAGGTTATTCTGGGTAATTTAAAGAAGCATCACGGTCAACACCACCCTCAAAACTTTTTCTCCCAAATATTTTAAAATTAATCATTTGAAGTGCTAACAGTAATAATAGCAGCTTGCAGTGTTTCAGTCATATTCAATCAAAATCTCCAATTTGATTTTGTGAGTGAAAAGGATCAGAATACACACCTTTAAGACAAATTATATTATCCTAAAGTGATTATGGCCTCCTGTCTTTCTTACCTATTTAGGCATTGAATAAATGACTTTCTGGCACTAAAATGACAACCTAATATAACTTAAGAGTAGGATTTGCAATTTAAATTATTACATTATGATGTTAGAACATCATGTGTACTTGTCAGGGACAGATCAAGGAATTTTCAATCAAAGATTTAGGGTTTCCCAACTGGAAATCAATTGAGCCCGAAATTTAATCCAACAATGCACTAATGAAGCATAATGATGTACCCGAATAGGTGTGAAAATGGAGGCGCACTACCATCCATCCCAAACAACAATTCAAATTACCCGCTGTCATGTATATGGATTGCAGGAGCTAATGTCACGGTTTATTAGTTTTACAGGCAAAACTGTGTTTGGGCTAAAATTTCAGTACAGATTGACTTCCTGTTGGAAACCCTATATCCACGTATTTTGTTGGTGCCTCAAAGTTTACTCAAAGTCACGCACTGCTCTGCCAAAATAACAGTGCTCAAATAAGCAGAGCTCCGTTCAAGGTTTTTAAAACATTTATACCTAAAAGGTGCCCATTTGCATGCGTTTTTTAACACATCAGTATTAATTTTGTAGGAGCAAAATCAGTAAGAAAGTGGTTGTAGCTTGGTACCCTTTTAAAGTCATTATGTCACTTAACAAAAACAAGAGGGTTACGCACACCCCAGGGCCCGAGGAGTTCTTAGAAAATATTTGTAAGGGCATGCTCAAAGTAGACTTAAAAATTTTTGACCATCTCTATACCTCGAAGAGTGTGATTTTGCAACCAATCTCTATATCATTTTTCTAGAAAAAGCACCCAATTTAGGGCAAATTGGGTGCTTTTTGGTAAAATTTTCCAAAATACACCAAATTTTCCAAATTGGACGCATTGGTCATCCATCAATATACCGAAAATTACAAAAATGAACCCCAAAACCTTTAAGCACCCTCATATACCATTTGTCAGTAAGAACCCCCGCTCAATAGGCCTACTCAATCAATGAATCAATGATACACTGTATTTGCATGACATGCATACACCATGAAGGAGTCTATTCGTACAGGGGACCAACGGCTTTACGCGACTTCCGAACCACGGAGCAAGTAAAGTTTCTTGCCCAAGGAAACAAGGAGACGAAAACGGCCCGGCCCGGGGCTCGAACCCACAACCTCTGTATTATGAGACCAGTGCTCTAACAATCATGTAATTTGAGAAGCACTGACCAATTGCCTAAGTTAATCATTACTGTTTGCAGTAAATATATCCCACACAGCACTGCTTTGTGAGTATTTGGGACAATCCACTCTGTTACAACTTGCCATTTACTTAAAGGGCATTGGACAAGTTCAGTATCATCCCCACATTTTCCCCCAAAACATTTTGAGATTTTTGTATCATTTGAAGTATTAGCGGTAATAATGACAGCATGCAAAGTTTCATTGTCAAATTCAAACCCTAAATCAAAATATTTAGATATTCTTTTATTTTTAATTATCCTTTTCGACAATGATAAATACTGCCCTCTATAGTTGCATTTCTAGAATTGGTCTTTTCAGGAGATCTAGGGAAAATTCCAAATTTCTTTTGATATTTCTGCAATCTATGATGTGAAAGGAATGTTTTATAAACAAATCTTTGGCTCTTTTTCATTGTATAGCATCAATGAATACGTTTAGAGAAAAGCATCATACCCAAAATCAACAAATAAAATAAAATTCAAAATTTTGACTTTTTTGAAGGTTTTGATCAAAAAGTTTCCCGATATCTTGTAATTGACTGTTATTTTCTAACAAAGGAAATGTAAATCATCCACAAACAAAATTTTCATATTTTGTCCAATGCCCCTTTAATCTCACAGTAAACTTACCAGTTAATTCAAATTGAAATACAGCACCAACACTTTTAACTAAATCAGGTTTAGACTGCATTAATCCTTGAATACTGGAAAACACCCCGGCAATAGCACCGCCACCACTGGCGGCTGACCCATGACCTGTCTTTCCTGCGCCACCTTTCTCTGCAATCTTACGGATTTCGTTTGGGTCTTCATCATCAAGGAAAAAGTCTGGTACAAGCTGCCTCCCTGCATTGTAAGAAAATTATGAAATAAATAATGAAAGTAAAGAAGTTCTGTCTCACAATAGACCAGCTGCATTTACACCAAGGAAATTGAACAGAGGAATGGGTACTCGCTGCCATTTTGATTTGACTGTTGTGTACACCTATGGGATTGTAGCTCATGAAAGGCGAGTTATTGCACCTCCGGTATTTAACGACTCTGCATGCCACACTTCAAGGTAGATGCTATTGAAACGCAGACACGGTTTGCGTGTGATCCAAAATGCACACACTGCATATGCATCAAGTTAAGATTTATCTACCTGGGTATCGGGCCAAACTCAAAACATATCCAGAGGTACAATAATTCTGTTCCATTTCTCCAGTGCAAGTTATTTGATTTACATTCAACGGAAATGCACAGAACATGCTTGCCTTTTCATTCTTTTTGCGTTTGCCAATAGGTATAAATTCAAATACTCTGTGTCATCTAATTCACAATGTTGTGTTCAGTTTGCTTGACGGGAGTTTAGTGATTGTTAAATTGATTTTGTGGGGTAATTATTCATTTAGTTTAGCTTAATTTTGAATTTTGATGGATTTCTTTTCACAAAAGATGCAATATTACATTTCTGTTGTGTATGAATTCAGCTAATAAATTTGATTATTTTCCATTATGCTTGTAAAATAACACAAAATCAAGGCACTTCCACATAAAAATTGACCATGTGTGCATTGATTTTGTCTCATTTCACCCGTGACAAGCCCTATGAAATGTGCATTTATTAAGCTTTAATCAAAATGCACCACCACTTGAATAAATGCATTTGAATATGAGCGCTAATTTGGTAGAAATTAATCAAAAAGGATATGTATAGAGTATGAATTCAGCTTAGTGAGGAGTAAGAAACCAGTAACTGTAAAACATCAACATTTAGTCAGCATTTTATTTTTGCCAGCGGCACCATTCATTAAGGTGCAGGATCCGATCATATTCTCCTCGTCTCACAGCTCTACCAGAGGTAGTGCTTTTTTTTTTAATGTCAAATGAAAGCCCATATTTTTCTGATTGTAAATCCAAAATTTCACCTCCAAATAGTCTGAATAGTTTTTGAGATGTAGCACTAAAATAAATTGGTATATACACTAGCAGTTTAAAGTATTTCCTCACCAGCACTTAATTCAGTCATATCTAACAAGGCGTTTATAAGGAAACCATCTGGAAACTTATGTTGCTTTTGGTCAGATCTGATAGGTAATATAGTTTGGTGTAAATTTGAGCTCAGAATTGGATCAACCCTCTCACGTGCGGGTAGGGGCAACAACACAAATGGGTCGAAAAACGTGATTTTTAGGTTTGATTTGACAACGCCTGGGTCAAGGTCACTTCACCCCTCAAGTTGAGTGGTCATATGGAATTTGTATATGTAAATGAGTGACGAGCAGGCAATTAAATGTCCTGGTCACGCCTGAGAATGCTTGGAAGCAAACGAAAAAACGATCCAATAACGCCCCCCAGTTTACAAAAATTGAGCTGGGGTAAAAGTGGAATGGTCCCTGGCGGTATATGACATTTTAAAAGGTTTTAAGAGGTTTTCAATCTGTCATATACCGTGACACAACACTCCACATTCATCACAGCCCTATTTTTGTAAACTGGTGGGGCGTTGAAGGATCATTTTTCGTTTGCTTCCAAGCATTCTGTTGGCGTAGTCAAGCGTGACCAGGACATTTAATTGCCTGCTTGTCACTCAATTACATATACACATTCCATATGACCACTCAACTTTAGCGGTGAAGTGACCTTGACACAGGAGTTATCAAATCAAATTTGACCCAAAAATCACGTTTTTCGACCCATTTTTGTTGTTGCCCCTACCCGTACGTGAAGGGGTTGATCCCATTCTGAGCTCAATTTTACACCTAACTAGATTACCTATCAGATCTGACCAAAAGCAACA
>JXSR01S011087.1:9326-23828 GCA_000969725.1 Ophiothrix spiculata
ATAGATAGACCGATAGATAGATAGATTAGATCATGGTTCTATAAACCCAGGCACTATGTGCATGGGTTAAAAACCTACCTCCATTCCAATTAATATATCTGAATGGTGAGCCATCATTCCATTCCCATCCGCCCTCAGCTATTTATCAGTACTAGACTAAACAAACCCTACCTCCATTCCAATTAATATATCTGAATGGTGAGCCATCATTCCATTCCCATCCGCCCTCAGCCATTTATCAGTACTAGACTAAACAAACCCTCCCTCCATTCCAATTAATATATCTGAATGGTGACCCATCATTCCATTCCCAGCCACCCTCAGCTATTCATCAGTACTAGACTAAACAAAACCTACCTCCATTCCAATTAATATATCTGAATGGTGACCCATCATTCCATTCCCAGCCGCCCTCAGCTATTCATCAGTACTAGACTAAACAAAACCTACCTCCATTCCAATTAATATATCTGAATGGTGAACCATCATTCCATTCCCAGCCGCCCTCAGCTATTTATCAGTACTAGACTAAACAAACCCTACCTCCATTCCAATTAATATACCTGAATGGTGAACCATCATTCCATTCCCAGCCGCCCTCAGCTATTTATCAGTACTCGACTAAACAAACCTTACCTCCATTCCAATTAATATATCTGAATGGTGAACCATCATTCCATTCCCATCCACCCTCAGCTGATAAATCACTGGCTCCAATCCAAATGCTAGTCTCAGTGGCATCACTACAACGATCTATAACAGTAATGTTAAATTAGTATTACTTTAGGATATCATAGGGGGCTAGATTTTTTTAAAGCGGGTTCCTGGCATTTTTACCCTATGGTTCTAACTTTTTGCGCCTGGTGGTACAGAAAAAATGAGACCCAGGTAACGCTCTTTTCCCTATTGCAGCGCCCAGGTCTTGCCGTGTGCATTTTTTTCTCCAGTACGATTCCATATATTGTGAAGAAAATAATGGGAAACAGAGATATTTTGGGAAAAACAATACATATTCATCAAAAGAAAAACCAACAAGTTGTTCTTTTATTGATGAATTCTTTATATTTCTCAATCAAGATGTTCTGAAAATTATAAATATTTTCGGAAATGCTCCTGGTCCTAAGAAAACGGCTTCTGGATCGACAGGAGCAGTACTTTTAGATTTCTGGCTCCTGGTCCTTGTCCTCTTAAGAAAAGGCTTGATACACAAAAGATTTTTAGATATTAGAGACCAGAATAAAATGACCTTTGGTGATGAAGACAATCAAATTCAGCAACAAATATGGCTACATGAAATCATTATTTTTTAGATCAAGAAACATCATCAACGTCTTGTAGAAGAAATATTCTTTCGAAAGCAAAATATTCGCTCATGTTTTCCAACCTTACGTTTTGTGTTTAATGATGTTTGTCATCTCAAGGATTAAAGGTGTTGGCTAAAAAGTGACCAATAAGTCTAATAAACGCTTTTTAAAAGAAAAGACTTTAATGAGCAACTGTTCTTATTGAGAGTTAACCTTAATTTCAAGGTTTAGTGCCACAAGACCGCAGCTGCATTTATGGCCAAATTGAAATCCCCTCCAAATGATCAGAAATTATGAGGCTTTCAGAAACCCAAGGTTCACAGTGGAGTTATAAAGACCGCAAAACTTTAGAATAATTATAATGTTTATCAAAGTTTTATCTTGTAGCTATATACCATCAAATATTCAAATCTTGCATTCTCAAATAGTCAAAATGCAAATATTTCCTTGTGACCTTGATATCAATTAGAAAAAAGTACCTTCATAATCTTTTGTATCAAACTTAATACTCTACTTACAGTTGATGAAAGCTTGTTCGTTGTAGTCTGAGATACTGGTCAAATCTGCTCCTTCAAGCTTACACTGCAGCGTAGCGCCCTCCCATGATCTGTAGTCTGACGTTCTAAACGCATAGCATCTTCCCATGTAAATATCGGTGGTACCATCATATTCCCATCCATAACCACACTTGTCATTATATATGCCTGATGAGAAGAATATATATAAGTATTCAGTTATGGTGAATATATGTAATTTCCTTTTTCTTTCAAAAGTTGGCAGAACACTCACCTTTACTAATGCACAAGTAATTTTCAGGGAGGTTAAGTAGTCAGGGTTGTCATGGAGTTCTCTATGTGGAGGGAGAGATGCTTTTATAATGACCTAATTATCCAGGCACCTAATTATTCAGGCAACTACAGAACTGATGGAGAAGCCACTATGTTATCAAGTAGTCTACATAGACATTATAGATGAAAATGGTATCTATGCACAATGGGGGGGGGGGGGGGGGGTATGATGAAAGTTGTCTTAAGTCAACATTGAGTTCATTTTAAATTTCAAACATGACCTCAGATTAGAGGAAAGTAACTTGATTTACGAACGTTCACACACGCTACGATGTTGAAGTCAAATTGAAACGAACTCAACTTGTAGATTCCGGAAATGACATAAACTTCAAGACAATGCGCTGTGGAAGTAAACACGAATTCAACTCAACTAACGACGAGACGTATTCACACTTACCAAAAGTCGTCGTTAGTCGTATTACATCGGCTTACTAACGCGACTTAACTTGCTATTTAGCGAGTTAAAAATTTGATGTAAGACAACTTTTTGAAAGACAATTGAAGTCAGCTCAAACTGTTCACAAAACTCAAATTAAACTCGAATACGAGAAAGAAGAATAAAGAGGACTAAAGACAACTTTTTGGCTCTGTCTGAACAGGGTATTATATTTTAAGTGCACTACTAGTAGCATGTATAAAGACTGTGTGCCGACATATATTGTGCGCTATAATCGATGCGATGTTGCTGGACTCTTTACACAACATATCCAACCCAAACTTCAATCCCCCATGGAATTCTCTGTATCTTACCTGTAGGGAATGGGGTTGGAGTCCTAATCACACCATCGTCATCTGCATAGGAGAAAAACAAAAACAAAAATAAGGTTAGCTCTGTTCAGTAAAATCCAATAGATGGCGCCCTTCATTTCAAAAACATCACAAGATGACCACTGCCCAGTTTTTCATAGAAAACAATGCAAAATTTGACACCATTTTAGCGTAAATGAGCGTCACTTTCATGATTTCTAGTTGATTAGATGTTATTTATTGGTAATTTTCAAACACAACCCTGTTTATATTTCATTTAGTAACAGGATTTGATAAAGCATTTTACCCACAGACTAACACACTTAAGAAGTCTGCTGAATTATGCAGACTTACCATATCAAATCTGGTCCTGATCATAAAGGGTTTGGTAATTTTGCAAAATCTTCCTTTTGCTCTAACTTCAAAAGTGCTTAACCTAAAAAGTTGTTTGAACCACCATTTTATTGCAAATTTTGTCACCTTTAATGTAAATCCACTTTTAAGAAAATATTTAAATTTTCAAAATTTTATGAACATACCCAACAAGGTGTCAAAGATTGACAAATGTCAAGTAATGTGAAAAGTGAGATAGACAAGGTGATCAAGATAATTTTACAATTAAAAAACTCAGTGAGCATAGTCAACCCAAACTATTTAGTATTCAATTTAATGACTTTATGCTAGTATATTTGGCACTACAATCTTTGCCAATAGTGTTGGAGTAAAAATCGGACGCTTCGGAAAATGTACCCCGCTCCGCCCTGTACGACGTTGAAACACCAAATATCATTGACACATCATAGCTGAGACATATTTAAAGAGCCTAACTTTGACACATCATAGCTGAAATATATTTAAACTGTCTTACTTTGACACATAGCTGAAAATATATCCTGGCTGAAATTTATGGTAACTGCTCTAAGTTTGACACATTATAGCTGAATATATTAAAACTGCCTAACTTTGATACATCATAGCTGAAATTTATGGCAACTGCCTATGTTGAAACATTGTGGCTAAAATTTATGGCAACTGCATTGTAAGGTATATAAATTTTACATTGGAAAAATTGAACCCTTCGTTAACGTTGTGGGGATCAAGAGGAGGATGTAGCTAATGATGGGTTTTGGTCTTACGATTGATTAACGATGCATTTTAACATTAGTGAAATAGACACAAGCTCAGTTTATGGTAACCCCCAACTTTGACACATCACAACTAAAACGAACGGTAATATGCCATAACTGCCTAACTTTGACACATTAGGGCTGAATTTTATTATTTGTAAGGCAGATGTGTCTTTTTGTGATAACCAACAGTGGCGTAGCCAGACATTTTCATCATGGAGGGGCAAGGTGGGGCAAAGATATTTTGAAGGGGGCAACTCCCCAAATGAGTAGATACAAAATGGTACACCCCAATTTTTTTACCGTAGCTTCTTGTGTGTAAAAAATAACGTTTTTGGTCTTTTTTTTAAAGGAGTAAATTTCCTTATTTTTAGAAGCAAATTTTGCAACTTCAGCGCTAAATTCCTATGATTTTTGACGTTCACGAGAGGCGTACAAAGTTTTTGAACTTTTTTGTTACAATTATGAAAAAAGATAGTAATTTAGTATGCAGGGATGCCAGTGGTTAGCAACAATTTTGCAGGAAAATGAATAAAAACTGACTCTCGCATAATAAATCCTGTGGGGTAAATTGCAGGAAATGACTTGAAAATCATTCAAAAAGCAGGAATTCCTGCAATTGCAGGAAAACTGGCATCCCTGAGTATGAACTAATGGCACTGGAGTGAAAAAATATACCATTTGGGAGCATGCTATATGCTAAAAAGGAGTGCACTATGTAATTTCAATCTGACCTATACTTTTCTTGATTTTTTCAGGGGGGCAAGGCTTCTTTCAGGGGGGGGGGCAATAGCTACCCCTTGCCCCCTTCTGGCTACGCCACTGAACTGATAACCAATCATAATATCTTACCTTTATGCCTTTTACAGATATATGGTTCCTGTCTGTCACATTCCAAGTCATTCCACATGCCCACGTTGTGATAGGCTGCAGTCAAGTGAACACAATCCTCACCATTCCCAGCGTTGTTAGGCTCACCGGGGGCCCAGTTACGGAAATCAAACTACAAATCAAATAAGAAATTTACTATGAGTTTTAAAAAGTAAATCAACTGCCTGAGAAGCATATTCATCTACACAATGTCAGTCATATGTTTTTGTGGTTTTTTTTTTGGGGGGGGGGGGGTTAAATACCAAATCCCCAAATTACCTTCACGATGGAATATCCAAATCTTCTGCTCAAGATGGCATATCCAAATCTTCCGGTATTAATAGATATTCTACTAGATAGGGTACTCTTGCATTATTACAGCCTCATATGGGTATGTAATATCAAATAACTTTGTTGTACAATGATATTAAATTATGGAAGTTTCTCCAAATATCAGTGCAATCTTACAGTGCAAAGATGTAAACCCTGGTAAGGGGTATTTTTAACTTTGTGTATTTTTTATCTTACAGAATAATGTTATTGAAATGCATGTGCAGTGATTTTATATAACTTTATTGATCACTGTTGAAATGAGTGAACATTTAGGTACTCTTTCCTCATTTTTTCCATGAATAATTCCTATAATAAGTCAAATTCAGTCAAGTGTCAATTACACTCTATTCAGGAGGAACATTAGAAATTGTGAAAGACGACCAGACAAATGACATTTCATGGACTGTGAAATGCAACTGTTGCATACATTCCTGGTAAAGCCAAAAACTTCATTTGCAAATATTGTAAGGTTTTTTTTTGTTTTTTTTTTGCTGGTGGACACATGGCCAATAAGTCATTGTGAGTATTTGGAACATATAACCTTAATTGAAATAATTATTTCCTATATTCTCTTTCAATGGTAAACAACAAGGTACTATTTCAGTGACTTCCCTTTTACAAAATTGTCTTATCCAAAAGATTATAAAAACATTTTATAGGAATGTTATCCAATTGTTTCAACTTTTTTTCAAAATTTTCGAGAAAATTGGTACCAAAATAATACTCATATTTTTCTCATAAACCATGTAAAATTTTAAGAATGAAACATGTTCAGTTTTTGACACATAAGTGAAAATAACAGTAACCATAATAAAATATAAATGGCAAAATAAAAGCAACTTTGGTACTCAAAATTACTCATAAAATCAAAACGATTGGATTTGATTCACCCAAAATTGAAAACTTAAACACCTCTTATTCAATTCAAACTTACTGGTGTGTTATCGGACCAAACAAAGTTTCCTTCACCGACTGTATCATGTAGACCAATCCACAGGTTCCTCCTGATACTGTCTGCCCGAGCTGTATATGAGGGACAAGTAATAAATAATGAACACTTTAAAATCTGAATTATTTGTTTTTAATATAGCTGCTTTTGATACCAAATCAAGTTTCTGTATATTTAGTTACTTTAACAGTATGATTATTTACCTATGCCCCAGTTCATAGCTGAAAAAAATGAACCAAAACCAAAACAAAACAAAGCATGGTACTATTAGTTCAGGTGAACGTGTCTATTCTCTCACTTAAAGGTGCAATTCATGATTTTGATGTGACAAAAACCTCGCCTCTTTTCTAGCTAAATAAAAAGAAGAGTACACTATAAATATCTATGGAAAATTTCACTTGATTCCGACTATTCGTTTCCAAGTTCCAAGCTTTTCAGTATTTTGAAAATCCTCATAAGCTACTGTGTTGTAATTACTGTCAGGGCCCGGCAATAATTAGAAAATGACACATTTTCTCACTTTTCTCAAAAACGCAAGCACATACGAAAGAACGGTTTGGGGATCGTAATATATCATATCATATCATATCAATTTATTCCAATATCACACTCAAATACACTGAACAGAGCAGTGTTATATACCAGTTGAGGATCCGGATAAGCTAAAAAACTCAATTTTGATAGAGGTGACCTTGAGGGTGAAAAGTAGATCATGAATTGCCCCTTTAATCTCATACCACATGTTAAGTTAACATGCCTGATGCTATTATTTGAATCTGTAGGCTTCTATACAGATTTAAATTCAAAATGATCAATTACCAAAAAATATATTGATAAATGATATGATACAAACATTTGATCAATCCTATTAAGAAAATTAGGGGAATCTCTTATATTGCTCCCCACAGTGAACTTGAAAGTGTGGGGTAGGTCTACTATTTCCAATAGGTTGAACCAGTGGCGTAGCCAGACATTTTCATCAAGGGGGGCAAGGCGGGGCAAAGATACTTTGAAGGGGGGCAACTCCCCAAATGAGTAGACACAAAATGGTACAACCCCATAGCTTCTTATGTAAAAAATAATGTTTTTGGTCTTTTTTTTTTTTTAAAAGTAAATTTCCTTATTTTTTAGAAGCATGTTTTGCAACCTCAGCCCTAAATTGCTATGATTTTTGATATGCACGTTTGTCACAATTACGAAAAAAGATAGTAATTTAGTATGAACTGATGGCACTGGAGTGAAAAAATAGACCATTTGGGGGCATGCTATATGCTAAAAAGGAGTGTACTATGTAATTTCAATCAGAAGGACGAGCCAAACTTTTTGACCTGAGCCAAGAAGGGGGGCAAAGCTTCTTTCAGGGGGGGGGGGCGCAGTTGCCCCACTCCCCTTGCCCCCTTTTGGCTACGCCAGTGGATTGAACTGACAAATCAAGAATATTTTCAAAATATTTATTTAAAATCAAGAATAATTCTCAAATGAGAATATCTCATAGTATACTTACTTGAAAGAAAAGATTGTTCATTTTCATCAAAGATACTAACAAGGTTAGCGTTCATGGTTTCACACGTCGCCTGTGCACCGTTCCATGTGCTTGTGTCATCCAGTGAGAAATAATAACAATAATCCCCAAAGAGTTGCCAGTTAGTAGGACATGAGCCGACATCTATACAACATACAAGACACAAATTACTACATATAAAACATCAACAAACAGTTGTCAACTAGCAGGACAACAGCTGATTACTATACAAAACGCAAGAGAGAAGTTATTAAATAAAAGATCTTAACCCGGAGAGGGGGGCACTCAACTTTGAAAGTGGTAGGTATGTCAGGCGCTAAATGTGGGTCAGGTGAACTGATTTTCTGTAAAAAATGGACCTTAGAAACCGATTTTGGGGGGGTCTAGTGAACTGAATTTTTGCCCAAAAATAGCCTCCTGAGCTGAACATTTTTGCATTTCCTGAGCAATTTTTGTAGTAGAGCTAAAATTTTGTAGTTTTTCTCAAAACATGGGTCAAAAGAACTGAATCATGTCGAAAATGGGGATCTGGTGAGCGGCCTGGCAGTCTTGACTGCTGGACATATATATCCTGCCCAAAAATGTGAGTGCCCACCCTCAACACCCCCCCCCCCCTGGGATCTTAACAAATTTCATTTTTTAATTATCAATATCTAGATGAGTGTTGAGAAGTGCTGATAGCTGTAATATTTTTTGTTTTTGTCAAAGAGAACATGAAAACAATGCTTATACTCTATAAGCTTGAAGTATGCAACAAGCAATCAGACTCTGTAACGAGATTCAGAGCATATCCCTTGTATTCAACAACATTGTGAACTGGTGATTTGTATTATGCAAGAGACTAGCAATCATTGATTAGGATTACCGTAATCGCCAATATTTTCGCGCTCAGTAATGTTCGCGCACGGCCAATTTTGGACCATTTCGCGCATTTTTATTTTCGCGCACATGAACATTGGGCTTGTATGAATTTCCTTTGCAACAAAATTAATAGACATAAATTTCTGCGGTACATTAATTTTTTTTTTCTCACTGATTTTGCACGAAAAGCGCAAAAATAAATGTAGCGTGAAAAATACCACTTATACAGTAATTAAGACCAAATCACTATGTATTGATATTTTTATACATGAATCATTCATGCTTTTGGTATTATTTTTTGCTAATTTTCTTGCTACCACATGGACAAACATTGATCATAAGTTCATTTGAATATATTCAGCAAGATTGGGTATGTTGTTTTGATTGTTGTTTTGATTTGAAAATTACAGACAAATTTATTTCCCCTGTTAATCGGCTGCTTGTAGCATACTTCAAAATTTATAGAGTAAAGAATGAGATCATTCAAAATTTCATTGCATAAAAATTCTTCAGCTCTTTGGTCGGGGATACATTCTGATTGCATACCAACAGTGCGGGAGTGACACCTCATCTCCGTGAAATAATTCACTTCCCCTTTTAATGATCAATTATAAGAAATCTTATAAGAATTTTAGGATAATTCCTATTGAAAATTTGTCATGTGAGTGCAAGAAAGTCGTATATGCAATAGCTGCCATTTGTCATAAATTTGAATGGCACACTGTGGAATGTCCAGTCTTGGGTCAGTGGCTCTTGAAATGGTTCTTCAGACGGTGTCCCTGAAGAACCATTTCAAGAGCAACTGACATATGGGGGAGAAATTTTGAGTGATGTTTTCACATTATAGAGATAAGGTGTTTAATAAATATAACATAAGGCAGCCTCGTACAGCAGATACGACTTTCTTGCACTCACACGACAAATTGTCCCTTTCTCTTACCTTGATCAGGAGGAATGTCTGTAACAGGACGACCTGCAAATGTAAATGTCAAAGATGTCAATAATCATGCATGATAGCTCGGTAATCAATATTTTGTTCAATGTGGCTGTTTGAGCTAGTTATATTTAGATAAGAGAATCAGATATATACTTTATCATTTGCATTACATCCTCAAAACCAACTCTACCAAATTGCACACATATCTTCCTTCCTGACTTACGGAAATATAAAAATATCGCTTAAAACAAAGCGCCCTCTATTTGTACCTGATGTCAGATTTTGGCATTACTGTGTTTCATTTTGGTGTATTAAAGAGCTCAGCACATATCAGGAGGGCAGTGATTGATGAGACCTCTCATAATGAACCTCTCTCGAAGTCAGCTAGCATGTTTAATGTTGAGATACAGGGAAAAATATATGTGACCCGTCATATCGAAAGGTACCTTAAGGGTCCCAAAATCAACACTGATATTTTGATCTCATCTGCAGCTGAGCTTTAAAACTGGGACCATAAAACCTACATCGTAGGTTTTATGGTCCCAGCTTTAAAATGACATCTTGCTTTTGGTTATTGAATGCTTGATTGCAAAGTTACATCCATATTGGTAAAAGGCATCAGGCTGATTCAGAAAATGTTAGTTCTGAGAAAATCAAGTTTAAAATTTTTGTACTGACTAACGGATGGAGAGAGGATTTTATCTTGGTTTTAACACATTTTATGTTTTTACACTAAATAGCTTTCAAAATAAGTTGATTTAACAAGAAAAAGCTAAAAATAATTTCCAAACCCCCCTCCCCCTGAAATCAGCTGAAAAGCTGAAAATGTTCATGCCTGATGTAAACTTTGATGTATGTTTTCTTGAATTTACATATTATGACACGTCAAGTTAAAAAGAATCCAAACTCTACGTTTACAAGTCGTAGAAGCTTTAAACAATCATTTATTAAAGCTTAATACAGTGTATCCAAAAATTAACTGCACATTTTTAAATGTTAAGGTCTTAGCACCAATTTCGAAATTTTTCATAGAAATCGCTTAAACTTTGTCCAAAGTTGTTATCGATGCTCATCATATGATGCTGTTGTGCACCATTTAAAGATAAGCATAATGCTAGATTTACGCTTTGACAAATGAAAAACATTTAATGAGCATTATGTAATTACTAAGACAAAACCACAATCAAACATCTTCGTATCAACATTGTAAAAGCTGTTTCGCTGAATAGGTCATTAAAATATTCATGAATGATTCTCCTGTCTTCAAACATTGATCCTTCCCCCACATGGGAGTCGCCCGTTTATTTTTCTTCTCAGAATGAAAGATGGCTCGTTCCTTTTGACGTAATTTATGATGAAACTGATTTTCAAAAATGGTAATTGCATCATGTTTGGTACCAAAATATGAAATTCTACAATTCCTCTATCCATACATATGTCAATAGTTGCCATGCAAATCCTGGTTTAAAATCAAAAGTTATAAACATTTAAAAATGTGCAGTTAATTTTTGGACACCCTGTATATGATCTACTTAAATTTGGTATTAAATAAAACTTACTCGGAGACAACTTTCCTGTAGGCTTGTGATGGACGGTTACAATTGTTAAAGCATCAATATGTTTTTAACAACCATTTACAAAATGAATTCAGTGCAAACTTAGTACTGAGTCAACTGTTAATAATTTTCAAAGTCTATTAACCATTATACAACTGATACAAAAGAAAAAGTATACATACCAACTTGAATTTTGCACATAAATGGCTGTAAGTTGTAACAGTTCATGACGTCCCATTTAGTTTGTAAACTCCCTGGTAGAATTACAACAAAATGTTATAGAAATTAATTAAGTGATTGCAATTGATGTAAACACTGAGGGGAGGGGGGAGTAAGGGGAATACTTGTAACAGTTCATGATGTCCCATTTAGTTTGTAAACTCCCTGGTAGAATTACAACAAAATGTTATATTAATTGCAAATCCATATATGAAATCATCCAAAGGTAAAGTGCTCAACCATAAAGGGAGCTTGAATACAAAATTGGATTTCTTTGATATAACTACATAGCTTTACAAATTTGTTTCGTAAGGCCCAAGGGCCTCACTCATCAGAAGCACATAGCAATCAGAAGCACATATCATGAACATAAGGGGAATACTTGAAATAGTTCAAGATGTCCCATTTAGTTTGTAAACTCCCTGGTAGAATTACAACAAAATGTTGTAGAAATTAAGTGATTGCAAATGACAAAAACACTGAGGGGAGAGCGGAGTAAGGGGAATACTTGTAACAGTTCATGATGTCCCATTTAGTTTGTAAACTCCCTGGTAAAATTACAACTAAATGTTTTGGAAATTAAACGTAATTGCAAATGATGTATCCACTGAGGGGAGGGGAGTATTATTCAAGATATCAATATAACATACAGCCAACTGGGTGCCCCTATCATCCATGAATTTTGAGTTTTTAGACTGCTTGTTAACATTGTGTCAGACAGTGTAAACAAAAATGCAGGGTACAGGTCACATTTACCTATTGTGGGGCCCTGCATTCTAGATAGCTGTTTATATTGTCCTTAGACTGCTTGTTAACATTGTGCCAGACAGTGAAAACATTCACTTATTATAGGGCCCTGCATTCTGGATAGCTGTTTATATTGTCCTTAGACTGCTTGTTAACATTGTGCCAGACAGTGTAAACAAAAATGCAGGGTACAGGTCACATTTACCTATTATGGGGCCCTGCATTCTGCATAGCTGTTTATATTGTCCTTAGACTGCTTGTTAACATTGTCCAGACAGTGTAAGCAAAAATGCAGGATACAGGTCACATTTACCTATTATTGGGCCCTGCATTCTGGATAGCTGTTTATTTGTCATTGGACTGCTTGTTAACATTGTGCCAGATAGTGTAAACAAAAATGCAGGGTACAGGTCACATTTACCTATTATGGGGCCCTGCATTCTGGATAGCTGTTTATATTGTCCTTGGACAGTGTAAACAATAATGCAGGGTACAGGTCACATTTACCTATTACGGGGCCCTGCATTCTGCATAGCTGTTTATATTGTCCTTAGACTGCTTGTTAACATTGTGCCAGACAGTGTAAGCAAAAATGCAGGGTACAGGTCACATTTACCTATTATTGGGCCCTGCATTCTGGATAGCTGTTTATTTGTCATTGGACTGATTGTTACATTGTGCCAGACAGTGTAAGCAAATATGCAGGGTACAGGTCACATTTTCCTATTATAGGGCCCTGCATTCTGGATAGCTGTTTATATTGTCCTTGGACAGTGTAAGCAAAAATGCAGGGTACAGGTCACATTTGCCTATTATAGAGCCCTACATTCTGGATAGCTGTTTATATTGTCCTTGGACAGTGTAAACAAAAATGCAGGGTACAGGTCACATTTGCCTATTATAGGGCCCTGCATTCTGGATAGTTGTTTATATTGTCCTTGGACAGTGTACACATAAACAAAAATGCAGGGTACAGGTCACATTGACCTATAATAGGGCCCTGCATTCTGCATAGCTGTTTATATTGTCCTTACAATTATGCTACCAATTTAACTTTTAAGTCTATTAAAAAATGGGTTTTTGAAAAGATTTTTAAAAAGAAGAAAGAAATACCTGTATAAATGCTTCCACAATCATCCTGACCAACCGTATTCGCAGGCTGGCCATCATTCCAATTTGTGTATGTTAGGCCGGTTCCTGTTACCCATCTAAAGTTACCATCACTAACAACATCTGAAAATAACAAATGTATGAGGTCAGAGGTTAAATATCAAATGAACTGACATAATATATTTCGTCTGTCACATCACATACTGTTATATATGACAAAAGACGCATTTCGAGAAAATCGCATTTGAAAATTCGTACGTAGACTTTGTGTCATAGAAAAGCCTTCAAAGTTTTTATAATGTTTAATTTCAAATAAAAATACTACTTAAAACCCTATTTAATATAGCTTGGAACTTATAGATTTCTATGTGAAAACGCCTTTTTTACATTTAGCGATCTTTTAGTACAGTAATTGAATACATCAAACTGTTCTATATGATATAGATCTGTATGTGATTTTTTTCATCGCGAAATTGAAATAGTGCACCATATAGATCTGTATGTGATACGTTGTTTACGCTATACTTAAGTGCGTAATTTTTTCATATAGCGCAGTTTGTGAAACGCCAAATTTAAATAGAACGCATATAGACCAAAATTTATTAATTATTTTTTGTTAATTAGGCTAAATTAAAGCCTGTAACTTGGTAGATATGAACAAGATGGTTCGCGAACCAGTAGTTTCGCCTACGTATCGACCGCCTACTTAATCATTCAGTTGTGGGGTGGATTCCAAGGGAAAGGTCATACAACGGGGTCACCATTGGCACTTTTGATCGCTGGTCCAAGGCACACAATTTGACACCTTAATCTTTGAAATAGGACAAACTTGAAAATTTGACCCCAAGGGAAAGGTCGGACAACGGGGTCACCATTGACACTTTTAATCTCTGGTCCAAGACGAACAATTTGAGACCTTAACCTTTGAAATCGGACAAAGTTGAAAATTTGACCGTTCTTTTGACCTTTGACCCCCAGGGAAAGGTCGGACGATGGGGTCAATCCAGACAAATTTTCTCAAAAAAGTCAAAAATGTTATATAGAACGGTATGTGATGCGACCGACGAAATGTATGAGGTCATAGGTTAAATATCAAATGAACTGACATAATATAATTTTACAGGATGACAGATGCTTTAGCAGGATAGGGCAATCAAGATTGGTTTAGGTAGGGATTTCAAAGAAAGGCCGAAGAGGTGTCCAAGGCAACCTGATGGCACCATTACATGGGTATACAGTAAATCTATGGTTCTACCGATTCTTCCCCCTCCCCCTTACCTGATACCCCTATGTATGCGTCTGTGTAACCTGCTCCTGCAAAATCCTGCATCTGACTAGCCACAAATTGGTTCTCAGCATCTCTGAAATGGAT
>JXSR01S011088.1:25353-45118 GCA_000969725.1 Ophiothrix spiculata
AAACACCAAATTTGGTATGAGCGTCGAAGGACACTCCCTTGAACATTCGAAAGGAAGAAATCCTTAGTATGTGACTCCAATATCTACGACACATTTTCAGACTACCTATTTCTTCAACTTTGATCATGTTGATCACTTCATCTTTGATATTGCATCAAGGTAGACTTACTTTGGAATAAATGAACTACAAGCAACGTTTAACGACTTAATTCTGAATCTTACTGTACTGGACTTTACTGTCTACATATTGATTCAAAGACGTTTTCTTCTGTTCGTTGACTGTTGTGAATTATTCAACATCGTAGGTGGATTTTACACGGGAGGATCTAAGATGTTATAAAAACAATGTTTCTTATGATGTTAGTAATTGGTCATTGATTCCTGAACCTTATTGCTTCACAAAACATAGTAAAGACATTATTTGTATTGAATTTTACTGACATCACATTGCTACAATTTATAAAGCCAAACTTTATCCCTTGGTGACTCCTTTGGACTTGTTTACAAGACCAGTTGCTTGATATTACGTAGAGGTCATTTGTGAGGACAACTGATTATTTTTTAGAACACTGAAGAGCTCGAGGTAAGTTTTGTGTACAAACATCTTCTGGTACTATAGGTTCCGAATACGGAATAAGACATTAGGCATATTAGGATGATATCTAGATGTGAATAGTATGCATCCGAAGAATTTTTGGTATTAACAAAACTTATACTGGTTACAAGCAAATATTTGTAATCACTGAAAATAAGAAATATTGAGTGTAGCATCATATCATAGACCGATACCAGCTACGGAAGTATGTATAAAGGACCGAAAATGTATACTTTCCCTTAATTTGAATTTCTTATTACTTATTCAAAATTTGGTATATACTATATATATCTTTTTAAATACTTATTCATACTAAAATTATTGCAAAACATTATGGCCCGTATTCCAAGGTGTTTAGCTTAACCAGGGTTTTAACTGAACATCAAGGCCCGTATTCCAGAAAGGTGTTTAGCTAAATCAAGGTTTTATTTCTCGTTAAGAGCACGATTCATTGAACTGTTCTGCTTGAAAGCTGCAATGATGAGTATCATTCCTGGACAGTTGATGCTCAGTTAAACAATGGTTTAGCTAAACATCTTTCTGGAATACGGGCCCAATTGTCCAAGAATGATACGCATTAATGCAATGCAACTATCAGGCGGAACAAGTCAATAAGCCGTGCTGTTGACATGAAATTAAAACCATGGTTTATTTAGTTTAACAACTTTCTGGAATACGGGCTAATTATATCTATTCATTATATCATAAAATAACTTAAATATGATATTTACAATTTTAGGTGACCATCTTGGTAATAAGGTGGTCATTTTGATAAACAAGCAAACAAACTATATAAATGACACGAATACATTAATGTCATGCAAATATGGAAGAGACTGGTATCAAAATAGCATGAACACTGAAAATACATTTCAGTCATTCCCTAATTGATTGAGTGGCATTGGAAAGAATATATGTGACCTTCCAGCCCGTATGAGCAGTAAATGCCAGAAACTTCATTTTGCGCTACAGGTGAAAATACATGTCAAGGTCATAATTTGCCGAAATTGATTTTTTGACAGATTCACAATCTTAGTGCTTACTACAGAATACCAGCAAAGTTTCATTTCAAGAAAATGATAGGAAAGGTGAAAATATACGGCTTACTAATCTTTGAACGCATTTATCTAAGTTATACGTTTTACTCCCTGACAACCTTTGACGGACCATAACTTGACCTCTGGAAATCGTGTGAAGTTCATTAAGGTGTCATTTTAATCCTTAAAGCATGATCTTTACAAATGAGTAAAAAGTGAAAATTACAAGAGCTGGCATTTACTGCTGTTTTGAGCTGGACGGTCACATATTATCATGACATTATCCAATGTTATCATTGCAAAATAACTTTTGGGGTAACAACAGATCCATTTCTTCTAAAATTTTGATATTAACATATTTCAAATTCAAACCGTTTTCAAAGTGGCATCTAAAATGGCCAAAAAAAGGCCAAAATATGTTTTGCATCATTCAAAAAATAGCATTAGAATATTAAATATTTAAAATATAATGATTGAAAAATGGTTTTGAAGAAGAGTTACATTTTTATACGTAACGGCTTGGTCGATTTATGGTACAAAGTACCATAATCACAATAAAGTACCATAATCTGAAAATTGCTATTCTCGAGGGGAAAAAAGAGGGAAATCAAAATTTTGGTATAACAGTTCTAAATATCAGACTTTCATGGGTGTTTATATTTCTAAAGAATTGAAATAACGTTTTATTATGTTCTGTAAGTTTCAGCTCCAGATCATTTTGAAAATGGCAAATTAAAAAAATATATGTAGTGATAACCACAAACCCGCCCAACACCTGAATTTTGACGACTTGCATCTATACCATTATATTTCAAACTGACCGCAATGGATAGTTTTAAAGTTGCTAGAATACCCACGACCAGAGACGCAGCGAGCATTGTACTAGTGACTCTTGCATCAGTTTCTACGGCGCACATGTTGGATTATGGTGCGGATGAAGGAAAGCCTCATAGGTCCTGCCTATTTAGTGCCCATCAAAGTATAGGATGGTATCAATAAGGACAATGTTAGATTGAGAATTAGAGTACAAAAACCATTGATGCTATTTGAAGGTCCACCGAAGCTTTAATACACTTTTTATATTGGTGTCAGCCATTTTGGACCTAGTACCTAATCTTGGGCGCTATTTCGGATTTGCAACCATTAACAGCAGCATTTGAAAAGGAATGAATCTGTTGCTACCTTAACTCTCGCTTAACCAAGCATTTTTGTAACACGTCTTACCAAAGGGAGGGGGTAGTATAACCACCTAAATTTTTGGAACGAAAACCCCCTATGAACTTGGTTTATCAATAGATATGTATGGGCCACCCCTAACCAAATATCATAAAAATCGACCAAGGCGTTACGTAATTATGACTTCATAAAGGTCTTTCAGGTCGAAAAATCAAAATTTTGGCAAAAATGGCCACCAAATCATTGTTTTCTATATTTGAATTTCAATGCATTATCAATGATAATTCTAACATGCCCTGCAAGTTTAAGCTTTATAGCATGCATATATTTTTCAAAATGGTGATTTAAAATTGTCAAAAATGTCACCGGGTTGCAACAACCCTCCCCCATGATACACCCCACTTTGACGGCCTACCCTAACCCTGCCTTAGGTGGTACCCCCTATTTTTTTCATCAAAATGACTGCAAAGGATGTAAAGGAGATTACTCAAAACCCTGAGGTCGGTTGCTTTTGCGTCTTTATGCTACGGGGAAAAACCTTAGGGGGAGTTGCAACCACCCATCTCTGGTAAGACGAGGGTGTAAGCCATTGTTCTTTGATCAATTGTGATGTGTACTGCTTTAACACATGAGTGGTCAAGAGGGATCCAATTCGTAAAAAAAGGCAAAGTAATGTTTTATCGTCCATCATACGAGGGTCATTCAAAAAGTTTTGTTTGTTCGTATAATCATCACCCACACCCCACTTCTCTCCAAACAAACACCCCCACACACCCCACCCCAATGTAACAGCATGCTATACTTTGATCATCACTAAATACATACATACATACATACATACATACATGAGGCTTTTATAAAGCGCCATTTCATTTAGATCACAGCGCTGAAAACAAAATCAAAAAGCATGAAACAAACACAAACTAATTGGGGGAAAAATGAAAAGACAAAACTGAAGCATGCAGAAAGTTACTTTGGGAAAAGGTGAGACTTGAGACCTCTCTTAAAGCTGGCAACTGTGCTGGCAGTGCGAAGAGATTGGGGCAAGGTATTCCATAGTCTTGGTGCGTAGTAATAGAATGCTTTGCTAGCAGCTGACTTCAGTGTCCTGTTCTTAATTTTGTGGACAACCAGTCTTGTTACGTCAGAGGCAGATCGTAATCCCTCGCGAGTTGGTGTATACAAAGCGAGACATGAAGCAAGGTAAGCAGGTGCAAGACCATTAACACACTTGTAGACATAAAGAAGGATCTTAAATGTAATGCGCTCACTAATAGGTAGCCAGTGTAGCTGTTCCAGAAGAGGTGAGGCGTGATCTTTCTTTGATTTGCAGAAAATAATCTTAACTGCCCAGTTCTCAAGACGTTGCAGTCGGGCAATCTCTTTCACATTTGATCCTGCTAGAAGAGCATTCCCATAGTCAAGCCGAGACAAAATCAAAGATCGAACAACATGATTGCATGTTTCAAAGTCCAAGTAGCGACGGATGCGTGCAATGTTACGGAGGTGAAAAGCTATGCTTCGTGTAACAGAAGAGATCTGATTGGCCATTGTCATTTGACTGTCAAAGATAACACCAAGGTTTCGTATATGATCAGCAGGTAAGATGGTGTCAGAACCGATCTGAAGTGAAACTGGAGGCATGAGACGTTTATTGTGTGATGATATAGCTACGAAAAACTCAGTTTTTTCATTATTCAATTTTAGCATGTTCTCGGTCATCCACAAACGGATATCATTGATGCAAGACGTGATTGTATTTAGTGCAGATGAAATAGATGAGCAATCAGACGGTTCAAATGTAGCATAGAGTTGTATGTCATCAGCATAAAAGTGATATGACAAATTGTGATGACAAATTATCCTCCCAATTGGTATTGTATACACACCAAATGACAGTGGTCCTACTGTAGAACCTTGAGGAAGTCCATAATATAAAGGTTGTTTGTCAGAGATGGTACCATTAATACAGATGCTGGTTGTTCTGTTACTAAAATATGACCTAAGCCAATCTAAAGCAGTTCCAGTTACTCCAATCTCTTTCTCCAATAAGCGGGAACTGTTAGACTTCTTCGTCCGCAAGCAAATCTAATCCCACCTACGCGGGCGCCATGGATACTGATGTGCCAGTCACAAATGAGATACCGACTGCGTCTGGTGCAGTTGTGATGTTGTGTTCAGCTACGCACACCCGTTTTTTATCGATTCACGATGTGAAGAGGCCCGCTTTTTAGTGTTGATCATTATTATTCAATCATCTATATTTCATAACAAAAGAAGAAAACATACAGTCCAAGGTCAACTGGAATCCATACCGATCCCAGACAAGGATAAGACAAATTACAATATATACATTAATTAAAACACACAGTATGAAGAAACCATCATGGCGGAAGGAAAAGAAAAAAAAAACACATTAAATCGTTTCTTGAACATTCCATTGGGAGTCATGCCTCGCGTTAAAAATCGAGTATGATGACATGATAACAGATTTGAAAATTTGGTTTTTGAGTAATGGATACTTTGCAGTACATTTGATTTGTCTCAACAAGCGTATTAATCTGGTTTGTTGTCAGTGTCAATAAGCCCTCTGCTTCCGACTTCAACAACAACTAGCGAACAATCATACCCAATATCGGAGATATCGGTGATAAGGGACGTGTACCTTACCACCGATCACCGGTATAAACATGTTATTACTCATGACACCAAAATGTTTTATTCCCAGCAAATGTCATTCTGGAAGCTTAACCACATAAATTATCCAAAATGACCTAAAATGGGATAAGAATGTCAATGAGATAACAAAAAAGCAAATCAGAAAATGTATATAAAGTAATTTGGGTTCAGTGATGAAAAGTTAATTATTGTCTATAAAGGCTATATATTGTCTATAAAGGCTATATAGTTCTCGCTAGCTCAGTCGGTTAGTTCTCGGACTATTAAACATAAGATATTGATCGCTCCGCGTTCGAGTCCAGCAGGGAGCTGAGTGTGCGATAACTGTATATTCGATGAGGGTGTGAATTGCTCAAGCTAGGGTTGCGCCAATATGTAGGCCGCAGTAAGCCCTTTGGCCCCAAGGAGTTCAGGTAGTGATTTAACCCAATGATTAGAACTGCTCTGTAAAGTGTGCTGAGGCCGTGTGGAATTACAAGTCAGGAGGACCGCGTAGTGCACTATAAATCACCTGCAATGCAATGTATGTTAGCCCTCTGTTGGAATATGCTGATGTAACATGGCACTCTTCCATCACTCACCACCTAAATCAGGCACTAGAACAGCTCCAACGGCGTGCACTATGAATCATCTTAGACCACAGGTACGTACTATGGTGATGCAGTTGAGACTTGTGGCCTTGAGCTGCTGTCGGATAGAAGGGAAGATCATTGTCGCAGGTTTGCCGAAGGGCTCTCCAAATTAGAGCGTTCAAAAGACCTTCTCCCTCTATCTAGACTGGAGACTCTTGGACGCAAGCTTCGCAATGAATACAAAATCTCCCAGCTGCGCTGTAGAACTGCACGTTATCAGCTAAGCCCATTCCCTATTTCATCAGTCTGCTCAACCAATAGAGTACGGTTCTACAGGCAAGCCCACGGTAGCAATTTAATGCCCCTCTGCTTACTTTTTATCCTGTGCAATTTCCCTCTGATGGCAAGAGTATGAGCTTGTGGATTTTTTTTATATTAATTGTTTGTCATCATTCCCTTTAATTTGAAAACCAGTATTCATGATCATTTATACTTTATGTTTAATTTTGAGTGTATGTTATTATAATATTTATCTGTATAAAAATATTTATGTGCTATCTAATTCCATCTTATAATTTGACCCCCGGGTCACAAATAGATGAAAGTTTAAAAAAACATGAAACAAACATGAAATGCAGTTTCAAATGTACACTATGCAGACAGACTTAGGCCTACGCACACAGCAAGTCCAACTGAGTTATTACATTTCTTACATGTTTACATTAGGTTCTTCTGGCCCTTATAGATACCACTTCTGATCATAAGTCATGAATTGGTCAGAAAAAGTGTAACATACCGCTAAATGAGAAAAACATCACCAGTCTGAATATTTCTCAACACAGGATTAAAAATGGAGATTTTAACACCATAAAAGTATACATTTTTTTAAAAGCTCATACTACGAGGATACCAAATATACAATGATACTGACATTATCCAGGGTGTGTAACAATTATACAGGGTGTAACTTTAAAAAAATGTGTTAATTTTACTCTATTCATAGATCTCTTTTATTCTACACAGCCCAGACATCAACATAAAACAAAACAGGTATGGATTTTTATTGCTTAAACACAGGGCTCTCATAAGAAAATAAAACTTTTCACTTAATATCCATACGGTAAAATATACAGGGTGGTTAAAATCATATACATTTCGAAAGAATTGTAGTATGCCTCCATAGGTTATTTGGTGAGTTCTTTTTATGTCTTAGCAATAGTTGACAACAAGTTACATTCAATTTTCTGCTTACTATGGCTATTTTGCTGCATTTTTGGTATACAGGGTGATCAAACATGTATTATCTCAATAATTAACCTGATCCGATAGAATTTGGTTTATCTGTTATTGTTAATTTACGCATTTACAATAAGTCATTACGGTTATTCATCCACGTTTTCACAACGTACGAAACTTATCATGAAAATTTTGACCTATGAACATTGTTGAAACTAGTAGTGTAAGTACCCTGAAAATGACAAAGTTTATCTTCACCAAACTATAATGAATACATCACCTACCATTAATTTGTGGGCATGGATAGGTATATTTGTCTTTCATTAAAACGTGTGTGAAAAATGATCCTTTAAGGATTTCAAGTTTTGGCATGACGACTTTCGAAAGATTTGTAATTTTTCACAATTTTGTGTACAAGTCAATGGGCTTTTCCTCCACCGTCTTTTCCTCCACCGCCTCCCCTGTTGACTTGCCTCACATTTTGAACCATAGATCTCATAATATTTGTTCAATTGTCTTGGAAATTTTTGCATTTGAAAGACAATTAAAATTCCCAGATAACCAAACCAAATTTGTTGCAGTAGGTATTAAACTTCTTGAATAAAATTACATTAAACTACGAAGAATGAGTTTTTATGTTACATCTCCCCCATATGTGCATGACCAATTCATGACCTATGATCTTCTCCTAAAAAGATTATAATTTTCATTCATCACATAACAGTAAAAGTCATTGAACTTGTTTTTACTTGGCTAGTCTGTTCAAATGAAATGGTAAATTTTTAAGAAGCAAATCGGTTGGTCAAATATATAATAGTTCTACTGTGAGACATTAATCTTTAAGGTGCCCGGTACCCTAGTATTTACCAAAATTGGGTATGTTCACATAATCACATGTAGCACTTAATGGTTGAAACCCCAACAAACCATACATTTTTGGAAAGCTTATGAGATGCCGGATACGAAAAACTGTAATTCAAACATTTTGACCTTGGAATATGCTAATTAGGTCCCATTTTAGTGAAAAAGTCAAAAATCATGATTTTCAATTTAGGATTTTCAAATTGCTAAAACTCAGTTTAGATAAATGCAATGACAGAGATTTTTAATTTAGCAGATAATATAATTGCTTCCTAAGAACGCTATGATGGTTTCTATCAATTTCCCTCTTGAAGTATAACAATATTTTTGGTAAAAATCAGAAAAACAAATGATTTTTGTTAATAACTTTACTTGTGGGGAAAATATTGAAAAAAGCCATCATAGGTTTGTTCAACTTGTTGAGACAGACATTTCTGCCAAATTTAATGAAAATCCAATGATTAGTTTTCCAGTTTTAGCGATTTTTTAAATCCTTAATTTGAGAAAATGAGCGTTTAAGTTCAAAAACACCTAATTTGCATATTATGCTAATTAGATTCATGACAACGATAATTTAACTATTGATTTAAGTAGAACTTTTAATTTTAAGAAGTATCTACAACATTACGATGCTTCAATTAAGTATATTTTTCCATTTTTACAATTCCTCACCCAGTGATTAAAAAATCACAGGGTGAAAAACAATAAAATACAAAGAAATTCAATTCTTATGTTTTGTATTGTTTTGCGATCAAGGTTTGTCCAACATTTTTAAACAAAATCGACAATAACTTTTCAACCAAATATCCGATTTGGATGGGGTAAAAAGTATTTTAAAGAGCATGAAATCATCATTTTATTCACATAGTAATCTCAAATTTGATATGCTAAAACCATAATAGGGTACCGGGCGCCTTAAGCTTGAAACTATCTGCTCTGTCCAGCATATTCATGGTCTAAGAAATGTGATCTGAATATAACTAATTATATAATATTTCCTTTAAATCACCAGACCTTGATAATTGCCGGACTAATATTATAAGATAATAATTGAAATTTAAACTTGTATGCTCTACATGAGCAGTTAAGGCGTATTAAGAGGAAATGGGGGTGAAAATTCTACTGTACCTATAGCAATGATGACGTCATGCATCCTAGAATATTAAAATCGTAGTTTGTCATATAATACTTATGACTCGCCACATTAAAAGGTACAACTTTGTGGCTAACCATGCATAGAGACACAAGCAAATTAAACCGGTAAGTTATGAAGAAAGTAAAGGAACATTTTGTGCTTTATTCATTACAGCTTCAAATGTATCACGCGGATTTAATTTCGAAAGCCACTTACCCAATGTTATGAATTCTTTGATACTGGATATTTGTCTTAGCGTGTTTCTACTGAGCAAGGGTTGCCGTGTGTTTCTGAGTGTCTTCGAATCACTTCGGGGAAGATTCGCAGTAGAAACACAAGCGGGGAACGATTTTCCGTGTGTCACACGGAAACAAAGCATCCGAAGACGTACACCTATGATTGAGGTGTGTGTCTTCGGGTCACTTCGGGGAAAATTCGCAGTAGAAACACAAGCGAACGTCGGTTGCTGGGTGTACCAGTAGTGCACCATTACAACCCCGCGAAATCTACATACGGAACGTAAACTTGGGAGATGCACGTTGTTTCCTTTTTTTAAATGAGGAGTTTAAACATTGAATTTCTTTACAATTTATTCGGTTGAAAAGGATACTGTCCAATACATGCTAACATTTAACATGCTAACAAATTCCAACTGCAAATCATTTAGCACGTCCGGTTTCCCTGGCATGGCTCGATTTTTGAGACGACATCCACCTTGTTGCGTTGAGTAGAAACGTGGCGTTTGTCGGTGTTGCGGATCGACAACACTTGAGAAATGGTGGGTAGAAAAGGTGTACTCTGGTGGGTGCTCAGTATAAACACGCTATTAAACACATGTGAGTCTGTAATCGTGAAATGTAAAGTAAGATCTTTCTTCCGTGGTAATTCTGATCTGCATTTTTATTGGAAAAGCAAATATATAAATATTGTCCATTTATATAGTACATTAATCTTGTACATTTGTGAATCTACATATTCTTGATATTTATCTATATTTTCTGTAATTAGCTTAGATTTACAATACTGTTAATTTTGTGTTTTTTCTTTTCCTCCAGATCTTCATTATGTCATCGATGTTTTCACTTCTCTTCCTACTCCTCTTCATCACTGGAGTTATACCATCAACCCTTCCGGATGAAGCCCAACTATCAGCAGCAACGTGCAATTCATGCTGTCTGCCAGGTCCAGCTGGTGTTCCGGGCGTCCCTGGATCAGCAGGCGTACCTGGATCTAACGGTTTACCTGGACGAGATGGCTTAACAGGTGGTATTGGATTGAAAGGTGAGGCTGGTACTGGTTTGCCAGGACCAAGAGGCCCAGTCGGTGAAAAGGGTGGTCGCGGTGAAAGCGGGGAGCCAGGATTAAGAGGGTTGCCTGGTATGACTGGTCCAAAAGGCTTAGAAGGCAGTCAAGGTGTTGGATTAAAAGGGAACAAAGGAAACTATGGAAATCGAGGTTTAAAAGGAAGTAAAGGCGAATTAGCCATTGAAACCAGACGTTCTGCATTTTCAGTTTTTAAAACCTCACACCAAACCGGCAGCACTGGAAGTGTTGTGAGATTTGAATCCGAGGAAACCAACATCGGTTCACATTTTAGTATGAGCACCAATAAGTTTACTTGTCAGATACCGGGGACATATTATTTTACATTCACAATATTTACAGAATATGACACAGACGACCCTTGTGTTGAACTGGTATTGGATGACAGACTTGTAGCTAGGATTTATATACACGCTGCTAGTGAGGGAAGAAATAATAATCATTATCAACAAAGTAACAGTGCGATATTGCAGCTGTCAGTAAGCAACCGGGTATGGTTAAAGACTTGTAATGGAGATAAGATGTTTGGTAACGGTAACAAATATGCATCATTTTCAGGATTTCTTATTTATCCTGAGTGATTTTGTGTAATTGACAATAAAGTGATGATTAGGTCATAGAAATAAGTTAAATTAAGTCGGACAAATAAAGCGAAAAGAAGTTCTTTCAACTTCAACTATTAGAATGCATAAGTGTCATGATGCAATCATTCTCGTGGGGTGAAGGATGTTAAATGAACTAGCATGATTGACAATGAAAACTTAGAAATGCTCAGATAAAGCTTGATAATGTATAACAATTCACACGGAAATGGCAAAAAATGAGAAGGAATCTACTTTAAATATGCCATTATGTGAGGGTGGTGTGACTGTAGTCTATAAATCATGAGGTAAAAACCAAGCAATCTAATTCTGTTACGAAATTCATAGCATATTTTATTCTGCAAAATCGTGAACTGGTGTTTTGGGGTCGGGTAAAAGACTAGCAATGATGGATCAGGATTATTAAGACCAATTCACTAAGTATTACAATACGTACCTAGGTACCTTTAGCCCGTACGTGGTGCAAATATCCTAAAAGCTCTTTTATTGGGATATGTATCTTATTAAAATGAGATTAAAAGTTTCCTTCTTGGCATGATAGTTGTCATGTGTGTCCGTTTTGCAGGATCGCAAAAGAAACCAAAGGATTCACAGTGAAAAAAAATAATAGCGATTTTGTCATTTCGTTTTACAACCGATTGAATTTGAATAGAACTGAGATGTCATGTCGGGTATTTCAGGCCGAAATCGAGTATTTCGTTGTGATTTATATAGGGGGAATCTGAGCGACATGATATATTTTTGTACATGAACCTCTCATGATATTGGAATCATTTTTGGCTATATTGTTGCTACAACATGGACAAAAAGAGAAAACGTTCAACAAGATTGGGTACGCTGTTTTGATTCAACAAATACGGACCAATTTATATCCCAGTATGGGCATATTGGTTTATTATGTAATTGGTTACTTAACTTTATACTTAAAGATCTACTTAAAGAGTGTTGTCGAAATCCCAAATTTGAATCTCAGATAAATTAACCTGTTAATGGTGGTATCAAAGTCGGAAAGAAAGGATTGCCATCTGAAAAAAACCCGTCATTTTGAGAAATATCTGCATTCATCAACTTAAAACTTAGAACATATCAGAAACACAATGTCCCTTCTTTATAAGCAAAAACCTATTATTTTTAGATTCTATTATTTAGATTCTTTGTAGCAAAATGTTGTTTTAGTGGTCATTTTTGGCCCGAAAACGTGATTTTCTGACCCGAAAGTACTTCTAACCTATTACATACGTAATAGTCCATGGGCTACGATAGCCCTCCATGCATCCCCCCTCCCAAGAATCTCCACGATTGGTATCATTTTGTTCGATGGACCATTCTGAATGATATTTTGCATGTTACCAAAATCTCAGTGTGAATGCATTCAAGATGGCCGCCATTTTTCAAAATGGCCGCCAGTATAACTTATTTTTGCATATATCTTGGTTTCTGTTCAACATAGAGCCATAATTTTGGTGTCTATATCCATGTTTTCATACTCAAGGAATCTAATAAGCAGATAAATATATCTATAAGTCATTTGGATGAGGCAGCCATTTTGGATTTCAAAATGGCCGCCAAAAATTGCCTTTAAAATAACTTATTTTCTTTAAAATCGACCAAAACAGCTGTCTAAATGCCTGATATCATAAATAATTAAAAGCAAATAACATTTACAGTCAGAACAAGATCATTTACCCCATAAATATATTTTAATCATGTATCAAAATCAAAATGATGCCTGTTTTAATATCCAAAATGGCTGCCAAAATGTGTTTTTTTTTTGGTGCAAAAATGGGTTAAAGGCACTTTGAAAAAGTATCAAAAACACCAAATGTTCACAATAATTGATGGGAGATGGCTTTATGGTTAACCACATGAGCAATTCTTCCAAATCAAGGGTATGAGCATGTTATAAGTCCAACATGGAGCCTGTATAGAGATCCTAAATGGCCGCCAAAATACATTTTTAGGTGCAAAAACCATGTTAGAGGCACTTCAAAACAGTTTCGAAAACATTAAATGTTCAGAATAATTGATAGAAAATGGCTTTGTGGACAACAACACAAGCATTTCTTCCCAAATAAGGGTGTAAGCATGTTTTCAATTAAATATGGAGCTTGTAAAAAGATCCAAAATGGCCACCAATATACGCTTTTATGTGCAAAAATGGGTTGGAGGCAGTTCAAAACACTATCAAAAACACCAAATGTTAAAAATAATTGATGAAAAATTGCTTTGAGGGTAACAATAAGATCATTTCCTTCCAATTAAGGGTTTAAGCATGTTTCAAATTCAACATGGAGCCTGTGCTGGGATCTAAAATGGCCTCCAAAATATAATCTTATGGGATAAAGTGACTTTGAAACTGCATCAAAAACACCAAATGTTCAGAATTATTGATGAAAATTTTCTTTAAGGGTAACAATAAGAACATTTCTTTCCAATTAAGTGTGTAAGCACATTTCATATTCATTATGGAGCCTGTCCTGAGATTCAAAATGGCCGCCAAAATACAATTTCATGCACAAATATGAGTTTAAGTGAGTTTGAAACTGTATCAAATAATCGATCAAAAATAACTTTAAGGGTAACTACAGGAACATTTATACTTAAGCAAGGTTGTTAGCACATTTCAAATCAAATATTTATAATATTTCAAACTTCCTTACATCCATTTATGTGCATACAATCGTATTCGGGTGGTCATTTTGGATCACAGTAAAGGCTCCATAATAGATTTTAAACATGACAACAACATAATATGGGAAAAAATGTTCCTATTACTACCCTAAAAGCCATTTTTGAACGATTATTTTGAACATTTGGTGTATTTGATCCAGTTTCAAACTCACTTAAACCCAATTTTGTGCATAGAAATTGTATTTTAGCGGCCAGTTTTGGATCTCAGTAGAGGCTCAATACTGGATTTTTAACATATTCCCTCCCATTTTTGGGGAGGGAGTTTCTCTGGTTACCATCAAAGTCATTCTCCGCCAATTATTTTAATTATTGGGTGTATTTAATACAGTTTCATATTAACTTAAACCCATAACCATGCATTAAATTTTTATTTTGGCAGCCATTTTGAATATCAGTACAGGCTCCATAATGAATATGAAACATGCTTAATTACTTATTGAGAAGAAATGTTCTTATTGTTGCCCTCAAAGCCATTTTCCATCAATTATTTTGAACATTGGGTGTTTTTGATACACTTTCAAAGTCACTTTAACCCATTTTCGTGCATACGATTGTATTTTGGCGGCCATTTTGGATCTCAGTACAGGCTCCATATTGAATTTGAAACATGTTAAAATCCTTAATGGGAAGGAAATGATTTCACTGTTACCCTCAAAGCAATTTTTCATCAATTATTTTTAACATTTGGTGTTTTTGATAGTGTTTTGAAGTGCCTCTAAACCATTTTTGCACATAAAAAGCGTATTTTGGTGGCCATTTTGGATATTTATACAAGCTCCATACTAGATTGAAACATGCTCACATCCACTTTTTGGAAGAAATACTCGTGTTGTTGCCCATAAAGCCCGTTTCCATCAATTATTCTGAACATTTGACATAATTTTTGCACCTAAAAACACATTTTGGCGGCCATTTTGGATCTCTATACAGGCTCCATGTTGGATTTATAACATGCTCATACCCTTAATTGGAAAGCATTGCTCCTGTGGTTAACTATAAAGCCATCTCCCATCAATTAATATGAACACGGGTGTTTTTGATACTTTTTTTATAGTGGTCTTTAACCCATTTTTGCACAAAGAAAAACATTTTGGCAGCCATTTTGGATCCAAAAACAGGCACCATTTTGATTTTGATACAAGATTAAAATATAATTATGGGGCAAATGATCTTGTTCTGACTCTAAATGTTATTTCCTCTTGATTATTTATGATATCAGGCATTTTGAAAGCTGTTTTGGTCGATTTTAAATAAAATAAGTCATTTTAAAGGTCATTTTGACAGTCTTTTTGAAATCCAACATGGCTGCCTCATCCAAATGATTTATGGATATAGTTATCTGCTTATTAGATTCCTTGAGTATGACAACATGGGTATAGAAACCAAAATTATGGCTCTATAATGCTCAGAAACCAAGTTATAATCAAAAAATAAGTTAAAATGGCGGCCATCTTGAATACATTCACACTGAGATTTTGGTAACATGCAAAATATCATTCAGAATGGTCCATCAAACAAAATGATACCAATCGTGGAGATTCTTGGGGGGTGCATGGAGGGCTATCGTAGCCCATGGACTATAACGCCTTGGGTCAATTTTCAGGACTTTTGGTATCAATAGAAATAGAAGACCATGATACCCATTACAGTTAGTGTGAGGAGGTTTGGTTCGTTTAATATTTACTTTTAGTTTCGGAATCTCGTTTCTTTAAATGAATTAAACTCTCCATATTTGCCAAACATCGTATTCCAATTGTTTTCCTTTTGTGCATGTGTTTATTAAAATATTAGTACAAAACAACTTAACTTTAGGCGTGTCGATTTCAAATTCACAAGGGGGGGGGGGGGGTTGGTAACCACTCCCTTAATAACAAATGTTACAAAAAATATCTTGGTAAGACAAGGCTTAAAGGTCAATAAAACTACTTTTGAACTACTAACCCACAATTTTCATTTTTAAACAACTTTAGATACATCCAATGAGGTCATTCAGATGAACAAATATGAGGGGAGAATTAAGTTGTCAAAGTTCGAGTGTGAAGTCCGCTTGTTTTTCTTGCGTTTTGATACAGTTTTGATATATCAAAACTCTACAAAACTATATCAAACCAAGTTTGAAAGATACTTAATATTATCAAATGTCTATCAAATCTGCCAAATATCTATCAAATGTGACATAGATTGTTTTATCACTATCAAATATCTAATAAATATTGAAATAACTATCAAAAGACTATAAAATCTTTCCTATTTTACTTTTAAATGGACTTTGGTTATTTTGTAATGATGAATACCCTATCAAATTGCTAACAAATCGGACTTATAATGACGTACAAACTACCAAATAATTGGTTCTAGTAAAATGTTTTAAATATTCTATCAAATTACTAGGAAATAAAAGTCAGTAATACGATATGTTTGAGTTTTTTTCTTAAAAGTTACGTAATGCTCATTAAGATGTTTTTCATTTGTCAAAGCGTAACTCAAGCATTTTGATTATTTTTGATTATTTTTAAAACAGCACTACCTCATAAATATGATTTACAAACATTCACAGCTACACTCAAATGACATTATAAACTACCTCCTTCTTATCCATCTTATCAAGATCAAGCTACCAAGTATTTCAGAATATATTCTAAATGTCCACCTTGTAGAATGTCAAATTTTTTTGACTCTAACGACAAAGTGTTGGACGTTTGGGCATGTTTTCTTTCCGATTTTTCTGTTTTTACTGGCAAGGTTCTGTTTCATGTCAGGAGTAGTACCAGGGATTGTTTGTCTTGAAATATATGATTCTTCATAAAAATGCTACTTGCTAAAGCTATTCTAAACTGTTTAGCTGCTTGAGGCGTCATTTGATAGAAGAGTGTCAACGCTGAATGGTACACTAGCTTTCAGACCTTTTTCCTATCTTAGAAGGTTATCGATTGCATATAATTTGGTACCAAAATGATTTTACAAGTTTCCTCTATTAATGCATATGTCTAGGGTTGCAATACGAATCTTGGTTTTAAAGTTATTAACATTTAAAAATGTGCAGTTCATTTTTGGACACCCTGTATATGGAGAAGTTATCGATTTCCCATCATCAAACCTGTAGTATCCCAGATTTAGGGTTTTCCTAGAAAAAAGAAAAGAAAAGAGGCTGATTTCAACTGATTAAGGTAGGTATAGGTGTAAATATTAACAGGAAAAAGGTAAGGAAGGGCACTGGCTGGGAAACCTAATTTTTTCGGGGGGTCATTAAAAATAGGGGGTCATTTGCCCTAAGTTATGCATAAAGTACATGTGCATGTCGTATTTGACATCAAATTAAGGGAAATGTAATTTACAAAACCGGGTGATTTGTTTATTTTGTTACTCTACCACCTTGCAAAATAGTTTACATAATACTGAGAGACATTATGACCTAAAAATCGTGATTTTTCGTTAAAATTATTATCTCTAAATTAGGGTTTATTTAAAAAAAAAAGTCAAAGAAGCTAATTTCAACTGATTGTGGAAGTAATAGGTGTCAATAGTTACCCCAATAATGTAAGGAATGGTTGGTGCTGGGGGAACCCGATTTTAGGGGGTCATTAAAAAATAAGGGTTTATTGGCCCTAAGCTACGCGTAAAGTATGTCGTGTTGATATCAGATTAGGGAAATGTAATTTAGAACAATGGGTGTGTTGCTTATTTTGTTATTCTATCACCGTGCAAAATATTACACCTGATTAACACGTTATGACCTAAAAATGTTTCGTTAAAATTAGGTCAAAATTCAAAATCTTGCTATCATTATCCCTAAACTTTATTTGGGGGAGGTTGGACCTATGTTTAGCCGACCAGGCTCCCTACGGCTTACATCCATACGGGCTGCTAAAAGTACTTTCTTGTTTCAGCCCCAGGAGTAAGTGGCTACGGCCCCTGGTACATTTGGCTTAGGGTTGACTGCTCTAGTCATCTTATCTTGTTGTCACGTGGCATATAAAAATGGTCTCGAAATTGACCTTGTTTTAGGCCTTTTTTAACTACTCTTTAACTGATAGGCCGCATTTCATCTTTTGATGGTACCATCAGGCCCTGTTTCTTCAGTTAAACTATGGTTTATCTAGGACGCAAATGGTAAAGAAGCTGATTTCAACTGCGTGTGGTATTTATAGATGTCAATATTTACCTAAAGACGTAAGGGTGGGTGAGAGTTGGGGAACCTGATATTTAAGGAACGGGGTTCATAGGCTATTTACTCTAAATTATGCTTGAAGTGCGTCATGTTTGATATCGAATTAAACGAAAATATTATAAAACCAATGATGTTCAATTTGTTACCCTATCACCTTGCAAAATGCTATACCGGATCGAAGACGCAATGCCCTGAAAATTGTGATTCTACGTGCAAAATAGGTCAAATTACAAAATGTAGCAATTATACTTCTAAATATCATTTTTTACTGAGTTGTTTGCTTACAAAGAAGGCTAAAATTGACCTGTAAGTTTTTGCTTCATGCCACTAAAAATCTACCCATACTTTTGGGGGTAAATATTGACACCTATTAATTCCACAATCAGTTGAAAACAGCTTCTTTGCCATTTTCTTTTCTAAATAAAGACGAATAATAGCAAAACTTAGAATTTTGACCTATTTAAACGAAAAATCATGTTTGTTAGGTCATAATGTCTCTAATTTGGAATAACTTTTGCATCGTGGTAGAGTAACAAAATAAGCAAATCTCCCAGTGTACTAAATTACATATCCCTTTATTTGAAGTCAAATACGACATATTTTATGCATAACTTTGGGCGAATGACCCCTTATTTTTAACACTTAAAGTGCATAAGGTGTTTTTGATTGTGATCGCTTTAAAAACAATGTTCTTCATATTATTTTTCTTTAAAACTGTACACAGTGATACACCAACTCAATTAAATTCATATAAAACAAAAACAAACAAACAAAAATCCGTCATTCCGTTTCAAAATGGCGGCCAGATTTCTAATGTGTGTCAATTTTTCATTTTTTCCGAAAAAATTTCCGCCAAAAATTTGCTTTCCCAAAGGCAGCAGATAATAATTACAAATACATTGCTGAAATAAAAAAATTAAAAAGTTGTTTCGTTTAGGTTTTAGGAACAAATCAAAATATGAACAGCGCCGTCATTTTACCAGTTGATGCTAATTATCTCAAAAACGACAGGACCGATTTGATTTGTTTTGCACCAAAACATGCACAACTCCTACCTTGGCAATTACATAAAACAGCTTTATTGGGTTATGTTGCGTTTTTGCGTTTCGCGCGAAAACCAAAATGCAGGGTCCATATGGACCTATAATGCACCAGCCCCTACCCTTTCTTATTTTTTTTCTGTTAATATTTACACCTATACATACCATAATCAGTTGAAATTAGAATCTTTGCAATGTTTTATAGGTTTTGTCAAAATTCGGGCGTTATTATTAGAAAATGCATTGTAAGCTATTGGGAATGTTTAAAGAGCGAATACCTGTCGCATTATATATATTATTGCCCATGAAAAAGTAGACCCTTATAGCAACATGCACACACTTAACCGTGAATAATTAGTGCACTTCCCGGCAAAGTTGACCTTCGACACTTTAGGTATAATAGGATAACATTTATGCATGAATGCGTTTTTTGTTTTATGAAAAACGAAATTTGACTATTGACCCTATTTTACTTAAGATGCCATTTATTAAAAATGTACATTCGCGACTTTTTTCTAATTTTTCCAGAGCAGCCAACATAATGTATAAAACATATAGTGACCGAATCAATGAAGTTGACCTTTTTGTTAAAAATGTATACATTAACCCTCGTCTAACCAGGGGGGGGGTTGTTGCAACCCCCCCCCCCC
>JXSR01S011089.1:4048-19969 GCA_000969725.1 Ophiothrix spiculata
ATGAGAGCCATTGAATCAACGTGTACTAGAGTGAAACTATAATAAAAATGAAATAGAAGACAAAAGTCAGGTTCAGTAGATCTAAAATGAAATTGTCTAGTTATTAAAAGCCTGTAGTCGTAGTGCTCTAATTTTCACGTTAATTCATTTCTTTATTTTCTATATCGTAGGTCTTTACTCATTTATATATTAATGTTAGATGTGACATTTAGACAACCGTATTTGTCACAAGTCTTAATTATTCAATTTATCACTTAAAACAGGTCTATTCAATATTAATGGTGTATATACATTATTGGTAGGGCTGATAGCGACAAGCCTATTGTAGATAATTAAAACAGATCTTTTCAAAGTTAATGGTATTCGCAGGAGAGTTTAATATATTCTACGACTCAAAAAATAACGTTTTATCCTGGAGGAAGCGTGTCTTAACATGTATTAATAAACACTTTTGATTGTTTGCCTACAAACAAAAATTGTAATATCAACTTTTTAGATTTTTTTGAAACCAAATGAGATTAGTCTTTAATGCTGATTTACACATTAACACAGTGTTTCTTTACACCGCCCTGGAAGGTTAATAACTAGAAACGTTTTTCGCGGTGTTTAATGCAATATTTTAGGCAATTTTTGTCATGTTGAAGCTACTTCCGGTTGCATTTTTCATTTTTTATTTTTTCACGAACAAACTAAAGCATAACATACTGAAAAAATGACTTAATTAAGTTTGTAAAACTTTAAATTAAATAATTCACGGATAAGGAGCTGAAAAGATAATGTCACTTTTTAAAGGAGGAATTTTATTTTCATCCACTTTACTTCAATCCTTTCACCATTTTCTAAGTTCTCTATGGCAAAATTATCCGAAAAAATCTCAAAATCTGTCCTGCGCAACATTTTAATTATTCAAATATTGGGTAGAATACGATGTATTTTAATTTTATGTTGCACAGGTCGAAATTGGAGAATTATTCTACCAAAAATAATCTGTCCACTCGGTATTTATTGATTACTCACCCAATATCACCGCGTGTCCTGATCGGGCCTTTTCGTCTTTCGGGCTTCTTCTCGTATTATAATTAATAGCTTTTTCCAAAATTATTTGACCTTATGTCACGCCTATATTGTTACACAGACTTATGATAATAATATCATCAGTATCGTCAGTACCATGCTAGGCACGTAAGCCTTCGATTTTAAAAATTCTAACTCGTGAAATCCATTAACATCATATCATGCAATTTCACGCATCCGTAATTAAGCATAGCCTAAACAGGCCGCAAGGGGGTATACATCTTTATCATTGTATTGCCAATCGGGCTGTCAGCAAAATACTCAGTTGAAGATTGTATAATCATTATTAATGGATGATGTTATCTCAAACATAGTTGTAATAAAAATAACAACAAGACAAGTTCCAGACATGGTACAATGATGGGAAACATGCAGTGACAACTAAAATATAGTCTCTATAAAATAAATAAATGGTATCATAATATTCGACAGAAAAGAAAATGCAACATCATGAGTCAAATTTGGACCATTTCTTTTCAGTGCAATGATAGGCCTATGCCTATTATAACATTTAATATGCCATTGTTTTAAATCACGAAATGGTTTTATGGTCCCAGGATAAAACCCCTGGTGATAAAACAATGGTACAATCAGGACTATTATAGGCCTACATAATTGCAGAGTTGGAAGTGCGAGTTCCCCCTTGGGGTCCGATCATTCCCATGGCAAGGGTCATGAATCGATAGAAGAAAGCTGAAGAATATTGGACCAATTAGCAGGTCTAGAGAAATACCGGGAGAAGCTTCCAGGGCGGTGTTGTGTTTCTTTGAGGTAAAAGATCTTGAAGTCTCTAAATTTAGTCTTATCGTAACATCGAACTTGTATATGCAATCATTAACATAGATAAGTATTCTCATAGAATGATGCAAAAGTCATGATTAAATGATTATGGTGATTTGAGGGTTTCATTTACTGATATAAAATTTTGCTTAAAGTGTTGACTTGATATCGTGTTTGCAAAGTTTTAAGTGTTTAGTGTTACCAGTAACAATGGTTATTAATTTTTTTTTATCCTGATAACTTTGTTAGCGTTACTCTGTGTAGACTTAAGGCAGGTCCAGACTCCCCTATCGTATAGTAGAACATTTTGCTTAGAATATTCTATGCTGACGCCATCGAATATTCTACATCATATAAAAACTATATGAATCGGTTGTGAATACTTTGTACGAGGGAAATATAAGTTGTCTGCATTTTTCAGTTGCCATATTTACCAAACTCAGTCAATTTAGTATTAATCAAGAAAATTTGAAATGCTCTTCCATTATTTTGTTGGAACTTTAAACAGAAATAACTAAAGAATATGCAGTGTAAATGATAACTATTTTAGTTAGGAGAGGGGTTATTATGGTATCTTGGTTATTAGACTAGTCAATCTATGATAATTCAGGGGGGTACGTGAACAAAATTGCAACACAAGATTTTTGGCTGAAATAAACTGTTAATGACCTCCAAAACAACATACAAGTATTCAAAATGTAGGAAAATGTAACCTTGTCAAAGTTGGTTAATTTGAAAAAATGGCTGCCAAAGCAGGAAGTAAAATTTCAAAATTGATCAAATCTTGTTCAAAACCACACCAATATGTTCCTCTCAGCAAAAAGGTATCCTTTATTTATGTTTGAAATATTGTTTTGGAGTTATAGCCAAAACTGTGAAAGGTCATATCAGAGGTCACGGATTCGGCCCTATGGGATTCCGGAATTTCAAAAGTGTTCAAACTGGTATCAAATTGTTCCTCTACACAAAGTGATTGTTTGCAGTATGTCAGGTAAATCTTTTAGTCATTCAAATCAATAACAACCAACGGATTATGAGTGTGACTTTACATTACTTTTAACTCGGTAAGCGAGTACCCGGAATACATTATTATTCGAACAGTATATTAAATATTTTCAAATTATAATAAATTGCAATTTTCTAAATTTGAACCGCCAAATATCTGAATTTTGTTCAAAAGTTGCCAATTGGCAAAATAAAAGTTACCAATTGGTGACTTTCAAAATAATGCTTGCCCCACAAATATGTGATATCAGAAAAAAATGCCAATTGGCAACTTTTATGAGAATATTTTGGCAAGACAAACAAACACAATTTTTATCAAATTTGCCAATTGGCAACTTTTCTGACAAAAGTAAGGGTCGGTTCTTAGTTACTTCTTCCCATAGAATTTTCTATGCCAATTTTGTATCTTTGTAATAACGACTATTTCATGATAGAATATTCGACACGGTGGCGAATAAAAAAGTATTCTACACGATTGATATCCCCGTTTTAATCCCAAGGTGCATTAGGGTATAAAGGGGAAATAATTTAAACATGGATAGTTGTTGCATAGAATATTCTGTCTGCCAAAAACTTTGAACCAACCCTATCAATTAAATCAGCCAAAATGTATGTTATGTGATAAAAGTTGCCATTTGGTAACTCCAAAAGTCGCCAATTCATCGAAAACAGTGTATTAAATATTATTAAATAGCAAAATTTCTGCCAATTTTCCGACCAGGAGTACTTTATGACGTCATAATTATGTAACACTTTGACCGATTTTCATGATTTTGGTATCAATAGGAAGAGGAGACCCTACCATATACTATAGTATAAAGCAACCACATTTTTGGCGCGTCAATTTCATTTTCACAGTGGGGGTGGTAACCCCCCCCCCCTGGTGACGACGTAGTTGAAAATACCTTAGGTGGACGAGGGTTAATGCAGGAGTTAGGTGTGGCAATCAACTTGGGTTTGGGTGATTTTCTTGCACAGAGTGCTTAAATATGGAACGCCCTCCATGAACTTAACCAAGGCCTAAGCTACAGATGATGAAGATTTCATCATTAATTCTTTAAGAAATAAGACCCAAGCACTCTCACTTGGTACCAAGTACCAAGTTGGGTTTCCTTGGCGAAAGCCTAAACAAGGTGAAGGTGATTGCCACCCCACCTCACCCCCGCATTAATCATAGAGTGGATGCTTATTGACTAGCGATAGACCCTGATAATTTATAACATTTAACACACAGCAAATATTTTAAGCTTAATCTAGCCTAACTTTGTACTCACCAGCATGATCAGGCGACGATTGACTGGTGACCATTTGACCATTACTATTAGTACTACTCATGTACTCGGCCTAACTAACCAATATTTCACATTCAGGGAGTACCAATACATTAAAACCTTTAATATACTAAAATAAAATGAAACTTTCTATCAATTTAAATGCATTCCATTATGGGTTAAGCTGTTCATTTTTTTGCAAGACTATCGCAAAGCCGGTACTTTTAGATCATTTTTGCGAACCTGAAGCCATGGGCAAATCACCAAATATTTACACATGTTTGGTGTAAAGTGTTTCTCATCAATATTGTAAAGACACTTCTAAAGTAGAAATCTAGACCACAAATAAGGCATTCAAGCTGTATTTTAACAGTTTTTGAGATGCTTCAGGTCAACCAGTCCGACATGTAATGGAGTCGTAATTGCGTCGTCTGCTATCAGTGGGCACCTATTAGTGATGTGACTTGGTTAGCAGCTTGACTGGCATCCACTAATCCACTTCGCATGCAAGTTGTTAATTAAACTTATGACAGCCTTTTTCCACATATGAATTTTAAAAACCTATGTGCAATATTTTACTTTTTTGTGTTATATTACTTGAATATTTTTATATAATGCATTGTTTGTTTGTACATGAAGGACCCCAATGGAAATAAGCCCTTTTTAGGGCTTTCTTGGGCTATCCTTGGCATTTTGTTTTTTGTCTTCAATTAATGTAATTTTAGACCTATGATATGTAACTTTTAATGTTTTTTTGTATATTGTATATGTTACATGTAAGTTGATATGCCAAATAAAACTGAACTGAACTGAAGTTTACGGGATTGGAAAACAATTGAATTGCATAGGTTTTATTATGTTTATCTAACGAAATTGTTTAGTAATAGTTGTTAATTGAAGGAAAATCAATCTACTACGATGAAAAAATAATACTTATTAAAATACGGTATTGAAATAAAAAATACATCAGTTATTTTGTTATCTTCAGGACCTTAGACTATGGTCACAATACTTCGTACGAACAGTCCGTCTAGAAGGACCACGCAACTCCGTCCCTGATTTTGTAAATCACAAAGGGGTGGGGGGGGGGATGTACTTTTTTATAGAAAGGGGGGGCATTTATTTTTCTGAGGTAGTGTTTCATTTGCTACCAGCCCCGCCCCCCTCTTATAGGGAGAAAAAAATGAACGGTCCCTCACATGTGTTAGCAATACATGACATTTCTCCGTCTCGCTTGTGAAAAAGGGAAGTTGCCATAAATTCATACACTCCGCGTGTCACCTAGCAAATTAGAACGCAAGAATACAAAGTACGTGGAGTACAGTGGAAATTCACAATGCACTGCGCTTGTTGCGTTCCAGTTTGCGTAGCGGGCGTTTAGCGCGTGTGAAAGTTTCATTGTTTTTGTCGGGTGATTATTTATTTAGTTTAGAAAAGTTTCGGACTGTGATGGTCATATAAAGGACTTATTTCTATTCACAAAAGATACATTATTATGAATTAGATCAATAAATTTGCATTCAATTTTACTCGTAAAATGAGACAAAATCAATGCACTTGCGGTAAATTTTGATTGATGTCTAATGCACCCGGCCCCTACGGACCTCTTAAATTGGACGCATAAAAAATTGACCGCACGTGCATTAATTTTGTCTCATTTCACTCGTACATGATAATTTATAAAGAATGACCGGTATTAGACTAAGTTTACATATATTTCAAGCCCAATTGGTACATAGGCCATTTACATAAGAAAAAACCCTAAAACTTTAAAAACACCAAATCAATACAAATATTAAAATCTCAGCTGGCTTCAGCTGTATTTTCTAGGGAAGGTATGTTATTATACTTTGATTGACACAAAATACTAGTAGTGGCACAGTTTGAATTGTCCTTTGCGTAACTTTACACAGTGCAACTGCAGGAGACGCAGCGCGCCTTTACGTGTGAATTGCGCATCAGTATCTATGGCGCGAGCGTAAATTGGATTAAGTTTTCTTGCGAATGAAGAAAAGCCTCATAATTCCTCCTATTTAGTTTGATACAAGTATTCAGTAGGGCATTTTGAATACTGCCAACTTTTTCCTAATTAATCGATTTCCATTATTACCAAATTGACAACCATTGGAATGATTGAGTGCAAACACTTTTCCAAACCTATATTACTGGTTTAATATTAGAATGATAACGTTCCATTCAACTGAAATTAATACAATATATCAAATGATAATGAATAATTAGGCTATTAAATTTACGGCTCAAAACCGGTCAACTCAAAGTCAAATAATGGTATTAATACATCATTTGAAGCAATAAGCTTAATCACAATAGATTTCTTACGACTTCAGAAAATTAAAGGGGTGAGAATCCAATAGTTTCATGGTGAGAACGTGTCTGGACTTGTTCTGGACTGTAGATCTTGTCAAAGACCCTCTCTATCACCCCCCCCCCCTCCAACGAGCGTCGAAGGCGCCAAACTGCCACCAGGTTATGACATTTACACAGGGATCATTTTATATGGCGGTACAGACACTATCTCGCACTGTGACACAGTCTAGTAAAAAGGGTTATTTTATTTATTTGAACCACTTGCCTCTGTTAAACGCAGATCAAAATTTTGATACATGTTTGTTATTTCCAGATAAACGATATACTAGTAGTTAATCTAACAGTATGAGTCAAAATAAAGTTGACCGAGATTCATGACTGTATAACAAAAGAACTACTGATATTCAAAACCATTGAAGGATATTGGTATATCCTAAGAGAAGTTATGCCTGTTTTAGTAAAGAAGCTCATTTTACAAGCTGTCCATGGAATTGATGAGCAAAAAAATAAAATTAAATTAAAACAAAGTACTTAAGCTGTGCGTTCTCCGGTTACTTATACCCTGCCCTTCTTTCTGTTAATTAAAAAGATTTTGTAATTGTGACAACTATCATTAATACGTTGATATTTGGATTTTGTACAATACGCTTAAAGTCGGTGAGAAAAATAGAAAAGGTTGCACATTAAAATCACCCTAAACGAGCATGTTTACTATTTTGTCAAATTTTGAGTTAATGCGTTTTTAGAAATTAATAATGCTTTGATGTTAAAATTTTATGAGCATATAGAAGAGAAATGTATCATATTTTGTTTGGCTTTTATTGCTATATTGTTGCAAACGATCATTTTTCTACATGTTACCATATTTGGGGACAATAATGTTCAACTGCATATGCAAAGTACGGTACAATGTATCGTTTTCAGAGACTTTGCTAGCCAACACCATTTTCTTTATTTTAGTTTCTCAGCCTTTGCCATATCGTCTAGATTCTGGAGTCTTTTAAGCCATGGATGTTTCTGATCACTGTTTTTAAAATTGTCTCTAGAATAATAAAGCAGATGATTTCCATTGACTTGATGAATAGCAGAAATTTATATAAATATTGTAACAATAATGTTTATGATTGTCTATATAAAAATAAACCAGGACCCTCTGTTCATACTTGAGCAAGTGTACCTCTCATTTGATATTACATTTCGCTCTTTAGTTAGTTTTAAAAAGTGTCAAAGAAAATTATCTACTTTCGTTTTTGTTTTACAGAAATTCAACCTAGCCATTTAACAGTTTACGGAAGTTTATTTTTTACCCTGAAAACTGAAAAAACAAGAAAACGTATTGTTGTATTAATTTTTAATTCTAAACGTTGGAAACCATTAACATAAAAGTTTTAAAGTTCTGTTAAATAAAAACTAAAGTAGATACGGTATTTCACTTGAACTATGCATATGTTCATAAATTAAACTGAACTATAAATCATATACATTAAATCTATACAGGCAAATCCCCTTCTACCTTAGGCCACGAATATATTGAATACCCTTCGTACTAGAATGTTTTCAATATCTCCGATTCTTATCTAGTTTGCGAGTTGAAGGGTTGACATATTGGAGTCATGTGAGACTTGTATGTGATAAATGTTGTATGGTATGAAAGTGACACTCAACAGAGAGGAGGGCACCTACTTCCTTAGTCATGTATATGATCCACTACTAACATTTCAGAACGGAGATGTTTCTTCAACTCTTACAATGTTGCCATCTATACCAATTGAAAACCTGTCATCCCATGGCCAACTACAAAAAGGCATAAGGCTTAACTGGGTTTTATTGACACTGGAATAGTGTCGACCCTAGCTCTCAACGCTAAAATTTAATAGCCAAAACTTGATTCACAATAAAGAAAGTTACATAAAGTCAACAGAGTTTCATAAGTAGCTACTGTATATTTGCCACAATTTCTTTTAACTATTTCCGGCCACCATACCTATTTCTGTTGTGGTATATGCTGGAGATGGGTCAATAACAACTTAACCTACAAAGAAAGATGTTTTTCAATTATTTAAAACATTTCCCATGATCAACAATCCGTTTCCTCTAATAGCTTTAAATAAAGCTGACTGTTTTTTTTCTTTTGCTGTTATCCAAATGATGCATTTTTCGACAAATTGCACTTTTACGGATACTCAATACTGTATATGACATTTTCTTGGTGAATTACTATAAGTAGATTCTTATTCATGACATATTTTCATTTGGGTACACAGAATTAAAAAAAGAGCAATTTTGAGTATATTTTTTTAGAAATTACTTAAATCCTAGAGACTTTACACACATAAGTTCACAGGTCGCTAGCACCCCCCTAAATATTTAAAAATGACAACATTTTGTATTTGGTATTATTTCACCCCTAATTCACAAAATATGAGGCTTACCCAATAAAAAATCAAAGTTTCACTCAGTTTCCAAAGTAAAATGACATCAAAATCATCTCTTAACGGTTCCAAATATATTTATTTATTGTCCAAAATTATGTGTTATAAACAAGGCAAAATTTGGTAAAATGACTAATTAGAAAATTTAGGGATCTGTAAAAATGTACAAAGACATGGGTTTTTCCCAAAAAGGTCCCATCCGAATTCGAGACTTCTCGTTTTATTTTATCAAATGGCCCAGTATTTTCCCAAATAATGATTAGGTCTAGCTCATCAATACGCGTAAATGGCACACATGCTATAGAATCAACATTTTATAATAGTTAAGGGTATTTTATACAATGCATACTTCTTCTTTAATACCTTTTCAGCTTGATCTGGTTTAAATTATGCAAATGAGAGGCATATTTAATTTTCTTAAGCAAATGATATGGAGGAAAGGCTCCATTGAAACAATGGTTTTCATTCATACATTGTATAAAGCGGTAGATATACTTCGTCATTTTTGTAGTCATTTTCATTCCGAATTTTTCTCATGGAAATTGTTTTTTTATAAATGGAGTAAACTGTTAATTCTGAATGAGAATTGTCATTCTAAATTTTCACATTTATTGAATGTACCTATATATTTTTCACCCCATTGCACATTTTCAAGTGCTCACTGATGGGTAGTATATTGTTTGATATTGATTCTACGGCCTAGGTCTATTCATGGTAAGCTAATCTCTTCTTGCAATGATGGTTACGATTTACACAATGGTGAAACTGTACATGGGATAATGTTCATTCAGAATGAAAGTTTACACCATTCTTAAAAAACAATCACCATGAGAAAAATTCTAAATGAAAATGTCTACAAACTACAAAAATGACGAAATATATCTACCGCTTAAAACATAAAATAGCAATGTAAGGTACATCAATTGATGTGCTAAATACAAACCAAATAAGTTTCACACTTGAACATAGAAAAGAGATCATCTCCTTCAATATAATATGTCCCGGGAAAAATGCTAATTAGTATGCAAAACACCCTAAAAATATGTAATTTGCAATGTGATTCTAGCATCCAATGAAAAAATGATTCGCAGTATGTTGTACATATTTGTTCAAAGGTTCCAAATTGATATTCACTTTTTTAGAATTTGATAGGAGTTACATGATAATGAACTTAAAAAACCAAGATGAAATAGGTTGTTTTTTTCTGGAACAGAAACAAAATCAATAGTGATACATTGGACATAGAACTAGAACTAATTATCTTTCTAAAATTGGGTCATCATCACATATACCGAGTGAGTAAAAAAAAACCTGCAATAGTTAAATGAAAGCCATATTTTAGGAATAAGACTGAGCTATCATGAACATAAAATCTATATATCTTAATAGATAATAGATTGACCTTTAAAAAGAATGGGGAAAATTTATAAAGGCGCCATAGAGATACACTTATTTGAATAGGAAGACATAAAAACAGTTCTGTCCAAATGTTGTGCATAAGTTTTTTTTTCATGGAGGACACAATTATGACATTATCTTTTTCTCTTTTATTTTTGGGTGCCTTGAAAAGCTTGGTGGCCCTGAAAATTGAATATTCGGTAGAACGTTGACTGGAACACATTTGGCAGGGGATTTTTTCTTGAGCTCACTTCTGGATCTCTTGCCAATGTCTGACGAGCGCGGTCGATGTTTCTCCTGCTTCTTGCCATTCGCGGTCTTCCAGATCGCTTTATTAAGGTTATGGACTGTTCCTGTTCTTCTTCTGAATTATGGTGCGTTCATAGTCCAACGATTTCACAACGATTTCATCGCACGACGTCTACCGATACGCAGTCTTCAAGAGTTATAGCGCAATATGCGCAGCGCGTTTAAAGACTGCGTATCGACAGACGTCGTGCGATGAAATCGTTGTGAAATCTTTGGACTATGAATGCACCATAACGGTATATTATTAGATGGTGGATGCACATGGCACCCGCGATTTGGGGAATGCAACCCGTAATCTCTGTTTAACTTCTGTATGAGATTTGGTTGTAAATAAACCTCAGCATTAAGAGCACCTTGCTTGTTGGTGAACTGATCTTGAGGCATTTTGAATAATGACTGATTGGTAAGCCCTCCCTTCTAAGACAGTACCCCCATACATGTCGTTTTGCACTTGAAACGACCGCCTATCTTTATTATGTAAATTAATAGATTAAGATGAGATAACCTTCAGATCACTAGAGCAAAGTAATCGGCTTGTGTTATTAAAGAAATTCATGCTCATTTGGACAGAACTGTTTTCATACCATATGTGACCGTCCAGCCCGTATGAGCAGTAAATGCCAGAAACTTCATTTTGCGCTACAAGTGAAAATACATGTCAAGGTCATAATTTGCCGAAATTGATTTTTGACAGAATCACAATCCTAGTGCTTACTACAAAATACCAGCAAAGTTTCATTTCAAGAAAATGATAGGACATGTGAAATAAATTGGCATATTCTGAAGACGATCAACAGAAAATATAGGGCTTTCTAATCTTTGAACGCGTTTATCTCAGTTATACGTTTTACTCCCTGACAACCTTTGGCGGACCATAACTTGACTTCTGGAAATCGTGTGAAGTTCATTAAGGTGTCATTTCAATCCTTAAAGCATGGTCTTTGCAAATAATTAAAAAAGTGAAAATGACAAGAGCTGGCATTTACTGCTGTTTTGGGTGGACGGTCACATATTATTCAAATAAGGATATCTTTGCAACGCATTTATCAATGTTCACCATTCTTTCACCGTTCGAAAGCTTACTCCATGACCTAGTTAGAAATTAATATCATTTGTTCGAAATTACTTTTGTTCTTACAAAATGGCTTCAATTTTAGTATTGCAGTTTTTTTTGACTCGCACGGTATACTGTTAAAATCATCTCGCAAAATTGGTTTAAAAAAGAGCATGTAAAGCAGGCTTTCAACGGTCAAATTGTGGCGCCACCTGGTCCAATACCAGTTATTTAAGTGAAAAGATGTTTTTTAACTTTAATTTCAGATAGTTTTGGGCGGATTATGTTACATTTGTTACTTGAAATTGTGGATAAGGGTTCAAATTATATTAAAATATAACTTTTTCTTACCATATACTCAAACCAATACATGTATTTCAAAAATTTATAATGGTTTAAAGTTAGGGAATTCTTACACTTGCAGGGGCTTTCCAGGCAATGCTGAATGCAGCACTGATCTCCCTTCTATCACGTTTATAGATATGTATGAAGAATCAATACTGTCAAAAATGTTTAGGAGTAATTTCTCCTAATGGTCAAACAATAATCATAAGCGTTAAGTGATGTACTTGTCATTTATGAAATACACTACACAATATTTTGCATAATATTTCATAGATAGATAGAATCAAATCAAACAAAATATTGTTTTTTCTCCGGATTGTGAAGCAGATAGTTTTGCAACTACAACGTAGCAAAATTATCCTTTGGTTTAAATTTAATGTTATTCAATTTGTATGATGTTTTTTTAAAGTTATTTTTCAAACTTCCGCAACTTTTACGTTCCTTATTATTTATTTTTTTAAAGAGCGTAACATTCCAAATTTTTTAGTAACTTTTTGATATCAATATCATTTATTCTGACAAATTCCAGTAACTTACAAATGTTATAAGCAAATTAAATATACCACTTTAATACAAAAGTAATTTTAAGTTTTTATATATATATTTTTTTTATTACGGGTTTTTTTTTGTTCTTTTTCTTTTGTCTTGTTTTCGGTTTTAGTTTTCCTTTGTTTTGTTTTACTTTGCTTTGATCTTGTTTTTGTTGTAATTTTGTCTTACTTTTAATGATAAGAAACAAATTATTACTAGGATGAATTAAAATAGTTATTGAATTATACTTCCAGAGTAAAGTAAAAATGACAACATCTACACATAATGAAAAGTTGAAAAATATTTTTTTAATTTTTGAGCCATTTTATATCAGAATTATTTGAAATTATTCGAATTAATTAATTTTCTAATTCTCTATAATTAACCAAACAGTAAAACCATATGTTGAAACAAAAACAAAGCAAAACAATAGCATTTTTCTCAAGATTTGTATTATTTTTGAGTTTGCAAGGCCATTTATGTATACATCTACAACAAAGTACATTGTGTATTCATACTTACAGCACTCAGCTCGCTGCAAGAGGTCATCTAAAATTTCTGGAATCCAGTTCCTCCGATCAGTCAGCGGAATCGGGTCATCAATGAACCATGGTTCGGTATCCTCCTTTAAAACTTTTGAACATGTTTGGCTCCTGATCGTACGCATGACCAGTCCTTGGCATAAGCATCGCTCTTTCTTTGGAACAGCCCATCGCAGCTTATTTGTTGTCTTGTCGAATTGTTCCTCTATAGTGCAAATATGTGCGCCCACTACTGCAAAATAAATTTACGGAAAAGGAAATTATTATTCTATTAGGGAATGTTCGAGGCTTTTAAGAGTTGCTTATCAGTGGTTATACTAGATTAAACCTAGTATTCAAATTTAGGGGGAAAATTATAAAGTAACACCGATTTTTGTCAATTATTATTATTTGCACTAGGCTTTAATGGCAAAAAATAAAAATAGTACAGAAAGACTATATGGACAAAATTAATAAAAAATTCACGTACCTGAAACTAACCAAACAAGAAATAAGTGACGAATTAACCTTGGAGAATCCATATTTAATTGAGTTAGTGAAGTCGCTTGACTTAGCACTAAGTTAATGCTTCCCGGGCCTTTCTGATAGATGGTATGGAACTGTCGCTTGACAGCAATGATATGCTCGTTTGTTGCTTGCTGCTATTATATATATATGAATATATCAAGCGCTTTTCGAATTTGCAATTGATATAGTGACGCATGCTCATAACTACCAATAAATTAAATACACGTGCGTCTTATTTTTTAAATAAAGTGAATTGTAACATGACATAGTGCATGCGAGACTGATCCAGTGCCCTGAAATGGATATAAAACAGGAAATCTTCACGTGACATATCAACTTGGCGCTATATTAACACCTGTTCAACAGCTCATGACGGGTGATTTTGGCGTCGGGTGGGTAAAAGTGGAAAGTTACCTCGCCAATTAACGGACATTTTTCTTTTCGTTTAATCATATTGCTTTGGTTGTAGTTAATTACCCTACTGAAGGCTTCGACTGGGTATTGTTTTTGACGTGTTTCTTCTTCTTCTTCTTCTTCTTCTTCTTCTTTCTTTCTTTCTTTCTTCTGGCAAGACTTTGATGTCTTATATCTTTGGCATACAATAACCGATTTTGACCATTATTATGTTCTAAGAATCTTCCGTCCTATACAAGTGTACAGTAAATAAATACAGATACAACTGTGTATTGGCGTGATTTTGATATTTACCAGCCAATATTGTACGCGTATCAGGCCCCCTTTGACATCATATCAAATATCTGTCATCCTCTGACGTCATAAGCCCCTTGACTCGTCCATTTTTATAGTCACTGTGCATCCATTGGCTAAAAGTTTACATCACGTTTTTTATCAAGATTTTTTTCAGAGATTTGCTGGTTTATACATATAAAAAATGCTTTCAAATTTTACAAACATAACTATTTACAACATTTTTGCATTTAATTTGCAACATTTTGGTGTATTACAGACTTCGAAATTTCCAAGATTTACGAACATTTTTGTAAAAATTCTTGGTCTTTTTTCTAGAAACACCGTCGGCCCTTTTCAACATGGCGAATTAACCTAGCGGTCGGTATGCGAAATCGGGAGGTTTTCCACCGATTAGAGCAGCGTTTAAAGTGAAAAAGAATGTATTCCAGAGTGAATTTCCGGCAAAAAATAATATCTGAAAATGGTCAGTCATGACCATGATAGAAGAGCTACTGTACGTACCCAATTAACTTCCTGTGTTCAGTTCGAATGTGGAATCTATGGGGTGACTGTACTACGTGAAGTTTTAATAAATACTCATGTAGTATTGTCATGTTCATCGAAGCCTGCATCATTATACTACTACATTTTCAATTTTCATTGTACATGATTGACAGAATGAGGTATGTACAATTTACAGTTCTTGCTTGTATCCCTTCTTTCAGGTGATACCTAAAAATATTGGATTCGCTACATGTTTGAAAAATATCGGACTCGGCTCCACCTCGTCCGATATTTTTCAAACATGTAGCTCATCAAATATTTTCAGGTATCGCCTCTAAGCCATCCAATATTATATCAAACTTGGGTGAAAGGACCAGGATCACCTCCTATTTTTGTCACCTGACCCCTGGTCCCTAAAAGGTTACGTAGGAGTTACGGGGTCAAAAACTTTACGAGGTATGGACGTGAAATTTGGGGACATGAAACGTCTTGACATTGTTCACTAAGGTTATTGGATGAAAAAAATATTTGGGTTCATATGGGGTCAAAGGGGTCAAGTTAAAAGGTCAAATTTTCAACTTTCTCCGATTTCGACGTTTGAGGTTTCAAATTGTTCGTCTCTCACCAACGATCAAATGTGTCAATGGTGACCCCGTCGTCCGACCCTTCCTTTGGGGTCAAAGGTCAAAAGATAGGTCAATGGAAGGTCAAATTATCAACTTTGTCCGATTTCAAAGGTTAAGGTGTCAATGGTGACCCCGTCGTCCTACCTTTCCGTGGTCATAAAATAGGTCAAATCTTCAACTTTGTTAAATTTCAAAGGTTGAGGTGTCAAATTGTTCGTCTTGGATCAGCGACTAAAAGTGTCAATAGTGACCTTATCGTCCGACCTTTCCCTGGGGGTCAAAGGTCATAAGAAAGGTCAAATCTTTAACTTTGTCCAATTTAAAAAAATTAAGGTGTCAAATTGTTCGTCTTGGGGCAGCGAGCCAAATTGTCAATTGTGACCCCGTCACCTGACCTTTCCTTGGGAATCAAAGGGTGTCAAATTATAATTTATGCATGCAGAGGTCTTATCAAAAAAGGTATCAAAACTACATGAAGAGGAATATCTCCAAGAGAAAATAAGTACCATTAGATCAGCTTCTCAA
>JXSR01S011089.1:23507-41820 GCA_000969725.1 Ophiothrix spiculata
CAGAAAGACTTGAAGTCAGGTTAGATGGGTGCTACACCAGACTATTAATGATGGTTCAAAACCTCAACTGGAGAGATCATCCTACCAGGGAGGTAATATACGGTGATTTACCAAAACTATCAGAAATAGTGAGAGGTCGCTGCCTAAACGTTGCTGCTCACTGTGCTAGACGGCTTGAGGAACCAGTGTCTGAACTATTGGACGCCCACCCAAGGGACACGTGCACAGGGAAGACCAAGGCTGACCTACCCAGTACTTCTTACACAGGATGCCGGCATTGATCAAAACGAACTTATCAAACTCATGCTAAACAGACAGCGTTGGAGAAAATTCATCATGGCTTCCGACCGCTGTCGACATAGATAGATAGATAGATAGATATGCAATGATGTATTACAATAGTAATAGAAAGAGCTTGGTTTTGCAAGTCAAGTACGGTTATCATCTATAACTTTGTTGCGTCACATTATTTGTGTAATACATGATCTTTTTCTGACCTTGTATCAGATTGACCTGGCAACTTGCCGTAGTAGAATGATGCATCGTTTAATCGGAAGCTCTCTGGTGTCCAAAATTCGTTAATTTAGAGTTTTTCGACCTTTTGTTGTATTTTAACATGTACCAACACAGTTTTTGCAAGCAGAATTCTTAATAAGTAGAGCCGAAAAAATCTGTGTGTTGATGGACTCTGAAGACACCATAATAAGTGACCAAAGAGTCGCATTGATTTTTGATTATTTTTTTGTAACTATCATTCTGGGACACCTTTTATATTCTTATCATAATGGTTTATCATTATTCATCTTACAAGTAGCATCTCAATTTAAATGACCATGTGTAATAAACAGGTACCGTTATGTCTTACATATCACTGGGATTGACACTCATAGGTCATGCTAAACAGACAGCAGTGGAGAAAATTCATCATGGCTTCCGACCGCGGTCGAAATAGATAGATGACAAACTGTTATTTGTCGTGGTATTCGTCATACAAGTCATGAGAAAAAATAATTTGTCATGCACAAAAATAATTTGTCATGCAAGAATAATAATATGTCACATAATTTGTCAAGTGACACTAATTTTTAAGAGGTTTTGACTTCGGTAGACTAATTCCATTTATGGCTCAATCCATGTGAAATCAACGAGACGAAACACTCAGGTTCTGCTTGCAGGTTTTGCAATGGTTGTCTGGTCTAGTCAATCCAGCCTGGACCTCGCAAGCGAACGCAAAGCGTGTACCTACGTCGCTCGCTTGTGTGGTTCATCTAGATGGACTATTCTGATCAGAATCTGATGATGAAGTATGAGTAAGCTTAAGTATGAGTACGGGAATTCTGAGTCCTCAGTCCAGTAGAGTTGTTGTGTCCGACTCCGAATCCAATGCGGTCTGGTCGGAATGTGATGATAGGCTAGGTATAAACCTAACCTGGAAGTGTTGTTCTATCCGAATCCAAAGAGGTGTTGTCTCTAATTGTCCTGCTGTGCAATCGACTCGAGAATAACACGCCACGCCACTTCTTAAAGGTACGGAAACCCGTTATATACGATATCATTCGTCATGCAAATTCGTCAGCTCTCAGGTATGTTTAGTCGTGCTCAAAGAAGTTTGTCAACATAGCTTGTCATGCCTACATTAGTTCGTCTTGACCTTGTCTCATGACAATGTGCATTTGTCAATTAACGAAAAGTACATATTTATAACCCCTGTTTGACGACTTTTCCACCACGTTTGACGAAATAATGTTTTCAGTGTGTGTTAGAATCCTTTGTTTATATATTTAAGTATAATATGGAAATATTTTGCAATATATGTTTATATGAATTACTTACCATGCCAAGAAGAAGTAGGTTTGCTAATTAATTGTAAATTTGACTTTGTTTTTAGCCATAATGTTGAACGCATATAAAAGTTTGCCCATTAACTTCTTTGTAAAATGCCATTTTACAAAAAGTAGTGTATCTTAAAAACGCAATTTTTTCATGTTCTAAAATTTTGGAACAATCATCAGATAGTAAATGTCTATTACTCCATATATATTTTGTATTATTATGCTTCAATACTAATAATAGCAATATTTCGTATATAACATTTAAAATAAAACGTGCACGAATCATCACATGTTATAGGTTAGGGCGTGTCTGAAAGTTATGTTTGTAAAACTTTATCTTGTCTCACTCATAAAGTATATAACCTACAAATTACCATACAAATGTGTAAAGAGCAATTTGTCTGCCAGAAACAGTTACTATTACTCAAAAATGCAATGACGTCAGTTAGTGCATAGAAGAAAGTTACAAAGCATATCTAAAAGCTTTAAAAAGATAAGATTGGGTGCTATTGGCTTTGGATATGAGAAAACGATAGGTTATTACACTATGAGTATCACCGATCTGGATACTGAATTTCAAGGAGCCTAAAATTGACCACATAACCGAGAAGGAAAATCAAGGAACTCAACTGGAAACACTGCACATTGCGTCATGAGTTGCCACCAAAGGTCACAACCAAACCATGATGAATATGGCTGTGTTCAAACCTAAGAGTCCAGACTTATTGTTAGCGGTTATAGAGCGAAAGACAACTTGGCAGTTGCGTTCACACCACACAGGTACACGACTTGAGCGTTAAAACTATTGGCGCGTTACTTTACGCCACGAGCGAGACACTTTCTATAACTGCGTTCACACGTGAGCGTCTCACGAGCGAGAATATCGCCATGACCAAATTCCTATTTGTGAACACGCCCTTAAAGGAGCTTGGTCCGATTTTTCAAAATATAATTTTTAATGTCATATGAAAGATGACCACTCAAACGATTTAAGTTTCAAATTTTGTATTTCAGAGCTGGCTATACGTTACTGTGTAAAATTAATTATGGCTACCATAATAAGACACATTTTCATGCATATCTTCAAAACGAAACATAATTCAGCCATGGAATTTCACATGGGTTATGAGAAAAATATGAGCAACATTTTGGTACCAAAATCTCAAAAAGTTTGAAAAAAAGTTGAGGCAATCGGACCATGCTCCTTTAAGGACACAACAACCCAAGTTGTTTTTTCATCGGATGTAGATTAATATTCATCTATTCAATATGAAGCTGCATAAACCTAATTATGTTGATTTGGAGGTGTGAATATAAATATGAAATACAAAAATGACCACAGTCAAAAGTTATATACGAAAATAGTAGCAATTGACTCCTCAAAGTACCTTTTGAGTTATATGGATTTAATTTTCATTGTAATAGAAAAGATTTTTTTTTTATTTAAAGACCCTTAAAAACCCTTTTATCACCAATGGCCGCCCACATAGAATTCACAGTGAACAGTGTAAGGTTTCCTCAACTAAATTTCAAACGCCTATATCAAGTGTTACTGTCGAAAGAGCCCTGGCGGCATCTACAATTTCAATTCAATTCAAATTCAATTCAAACTTTTTTTCAATATCATATACATAGACATAAAAAAAGTACATATAAAATACAAAACAAACTTGATATTGAGGACATGTTTGAAAGGCCAAGTAGGCCTGATGTAAGCATGCCCTTATGAAACAAAATAAGTTGCATATTCATAAGCAAAAAAGGGTAAAAACAACACAAACAAAAACACTATACACAAGGCTTGCCCCAAAAGATTTATTATATTTGCATAGCAGATTTAATTGTAATTGTTTTTTTAAGAGTTTTACATTTTTACATTGTTTGATATCGCTACCCAAATAATTCCAAAAAACAGGTCCAGAATTTCGAATGGCAGAGTCCGAAAAAACCTTTTTCGTTAAGTTAATGCTATAATCCTGTGCATTTCTTGTAGAGTAGTTGTGTCTTTGCACATGTTTAGTAAAATAAGTTGAAAATATTTTTGGAAGTAAATTGTTATGATGTTATACATGTATATGTATCATGCACATTTAGTAAATTATGTTTTAAGAAAAGAGGTCCAGTGTGACTTCTATAATGGCTTTTTGTCACTGTTCTGATTGCCCATTTTTGAAGCTTTACAATTTTATCTAAGTAGGTTTTGCATGTGTTTCCCCATAATAGAATACCATAATTTATATAGGGCATTATCAGTGTACAATATAAGGGAAAACAATATGTTTTCAGGAACAAAATGTTTCAAATTTAGTCATCACTCCGGTATTTCGCGCAATAGTTTTCGATATCGCATCAATATGATATTTCCAGGTTAAATTTTCATCTATAACAACACCTAAAAACTTGGTTGAACTTACTCTATGTAATAATACAACATCGAGGGTAATATTCAAATAACTTTTTTCATGGTCTGTGTTTGTATTTTTGTAGGAATATTTTGATGTATTAAAATGAGTGCCTAACACCATATAATTTGTTTTGCTTGCGTTGATTGACAACTTATTTGCTTTAAACCAATTGCATATTTCAGCAAGTTCGATATTAATTAACTCTCTGAAAACAAAAGTGTAGTATCATCTGCAAATAGAATAAGTTCAAGCATAGAAGTCGTATGTATAATATCATTAACATATAATATAAATAAAAGGGGTCCTAGAATCGACCCTTGAGGAACACCACAAATGATATGTTTTGGATCAGAGTCATGCATTTCATATCTTACAAACTGTTTTCTGTTTTCTAAGTAGTTTCTAAACCATGTTAGTGCAATACCTCTGAATCCATAGTGTTCTAATTTGTGTAATAATATTTCATGATTTATAGTGTCAAAGGCCTTTGACAGATCCAGGAAAATACCGATTGTTGTCTCATTTTTTTCAACTGCATTAGTTATTTTGTCCACTTATTCTATGATTGCCATATATGTGAGTGTTGTGGACGAAATCCAAATTGTTTATCATTAAAAATATTGTTTTTGTCAATAAATTCCATACATCTGTTAAATACCAGTCTTTCTAATACTTTGGAAAAACATGGCAAGACTGAAACAGGACGGTAATTTGAAAGTAATTCCGGATCTTCTTTCTTGTAAATTGGTATAACTTTTGCAATTTTCAATTGATCTGGAACAACGCCAGTTGAAAGGGAGAGATTAAAGATATTAGTTAATGGCTCGGAGATTATAGTTGCAACCTTTTTGATAATGAAATTACCAATATCGTCATAACCTGAACTTTTGTTTTGATCAAATTTACTTATTATTTTTAAGACTTCATCAGCAACTATGGGTTTCATGTAAATACACTTTTCATCTGGGGTTTTAAGATATTCAAAGTAATGTTTTCCTGAGTGACTGAGTCTGCAATTTGTTTAGGTTCTGTAACCTTATCTCCCGTGTCTGTTTTGAAAATGCACTGTTGACGATCAGATTTTCTTTTCCCAATAAGAGCATTTATGGTTGTCCATGTTTTTCTGATGCTATTTTTAGTATTTTCAAACTTCTTATAATAATAGTCTCGTTTGCACTTTCTAATTAAATTATTTAATTTATTTCTATATGTTCTAAATTCTATTTTTCTGTCTTCTGTTGGATTACTTAAATATTACTTATATAATTTGTTCTTATTGTTAATACTCTTCAAAATTCCGTTTGTAATCCACGCAGATATTACAGTTTTCTTTCTGTTCGTTTTTGTTTTTTTAAGTGGAATACATTCATCATATATTTCATTGAATTTCTTGGTAAAATAGGTATAGTCTATGTTTGCATCATTCCCAGAAAGAATATCATTATTCCAGTCTACACTTGAAAACGTATTTTTGAACTTGTTTATGTTGACATCGCTATGAATTCTTTTAAATATTTTTGTTGTTGTTATATTCCTATGTTTCTTTAGATTATGGATTTGTTTATAAAGTATAGTGGGAAAATGATCTGTTATGTCAGCTACTAAAATGTTGGTCTTTATAATATCATCACTTGAATTAGTTAATATGTTGTCTATTATTGTTGCTGCTGTTTCGGTTATACAAATGGGTTTTAAGATTGTAGGCGTTATCTTATTAGAGTAAAGTAGGACTAGGAAATCGCTCGTCGTTCTATGGATTTCTAATCGGTTACTAATTGCGTTTTGCTGCGTTTCTGTTGTTCCCTTAACTGCTCACACTCAATATCAATTTTCTCAAAATGCATTCTGGTATATAATGCTTAAGTTTAGTGAGCACGCCTATATTTTCTTGAGATAGTCTTAGATATAGCGCTACAATGTATGTGATTCTTCCAAGTCAGATTTTCGTCAATAATGACACCTAGAAACTTAGTAAAAGCAACACTTTGTAAAGAAACGTCGTTAATAATAAGAGTTATTTGGTTTTTTGGTACATTTGAGCCAACAATTTTATTATCTCTGAAAATAGATAAAAACGAACATGACATGCAGCGGTGATCAAGAATGACGTCACATAGCTTCATATATTATTATGCAGTGCCGAAACAGCTTCATACACCAACGGCACGTCTATTCTTTACCCCAAAATGACTCGCCGTAACAGAGACATTTTTCGGCACTTTTAGCCCTTCTTTTCGGCACGGAAACATTTTCGGCAGGATAACATTTTGGCGCATCAGAGCCCTTGTACACTCGACGCCTTGCCAGCTACAACTGTGTTCAATATTTTGTTAGTTGATGTTTCACTATGTATTCTAGTAGTGACAGCATTATTTGTGCTATGGAATTTATGAACCCACCAAAAATTATTAACGCATTGTGATCACATACAAAATATTATGCTAGTTTACCACTATAATTCTATGAACTATGATAAGTTACAAATTAAAAAAAATATCGTATTGAATTGAAGGCAAATGTTATTGAACTAAAAAAGTACACAGTCATTACATTTCAGCGTGATTATTAACCGTTATAAACTTGCATATTTATTGCACTGTAAATTATAACGGTTAAAAGCTCGCGCTGAAAATCAAATTTGCAGTGTGAATTTATTTGCATTTCTGAATAACAAAATAATACATTTCAGAGTACTTTTCCTTTGTTGAAATAATCAGCGTAAATTACAGTGCACCAAACAATTACAGAGTAAATTTCAGCTACATATTCGAGTTATGTACGTAATCCACAAACGGAGCTTCCGCGCCCCTCCGCGGAAGCTCCGTTTGTGGATTTACCGCGCTCGAACGCGGAAACTCCTCTACCGGAGCTTCCGCGTACATAATGGTACAAGATGTTATCATTCGTAATCCGTCGTAAATATGTTCTTTTGGTGGAGATGAAGTATGTGTGCAATAAACACCTAATTCCAATCAAGGATCTTGTTATAAACTTACATCCATTGAAACGAATTAAAAAAAATCATAGGGTCAATTTATTTCAATAAAATCAATTTATTCCCTCAAACCAAATCTGCAGGGTGCGGATGTCAAAAGCGCGCGTGTACATGTGCAACTCTAAGCAGTGATTGCGAAAATGCATTGCGTGTACATGATGTAGTAGTTCTTTTGAGCTACCTAATATTAATGCATTCTTTTATAATAACGGAGGCCTGATGATGAAATATCAGTACGCACACTTGTAGTTTGTTTGATGTCAAATTTTTGGTGGTTTATCCGTTATTGATTAGAAGATGCATGGGAATTAATGTAATCACAAAGAATTGTTGCACAAAGTAGTTTGTACCTAAGAAAGAACCAGAGTGGAAAGTATAAACCGACCCAATCAAATAATATTTCACATGGTTGATATTTTCAACGATTTTACAATTTAGTTAACGCCTAGACTTTTTCTTTGTGTGAACAAAATGTGCCGTTAAATTGTACTTCTGTGAACATTTTCTCTCGTAAAATAACCGCGATTCTATTGTTCTCCTTTAGCCGATTACAAAAAAAACTGAATTTCACGGTCGGTAGCATTACAAATAATTGTAATCGCTTGTAATGGGTTAACAAAATTTTCAGTTCGCTACGTACAAATCTTTTGTAAATATGAATATACTTCACAGTAGGATTACATGGACTGGTAGACGCAATGAAAAGGAATTACAATTTACACATATGCTAATTAAACAAAAACGAGAAACAGGTCTAATGATCGCGGTGTCGATTTGATAGGTAACACGTCGGGTAAAGTAGTTACGTCATTAGAATAACAATATGCGTTCCCCTATGCTCATGATGCTTTAACGTTTTGTTCGAGATCTGGGGTTTATTGACAATGAAAATGCTTGCCGGTGTAATGAGACTGAGTGTCTCCCATGTTCATGAGTCAGGGTCTAATTGAACTACATGAAATAAGTCGCAATCAATGATTTATTGATCGCACATGTACAAGTACGTTCTACACAATTGAATAGAGGCTACGACACTCAGTTACACGGATGTTGTATTTTATTACACCGGGGGTCGATTTCACTAACGTTAAAATGCATTGTTAACCCATCGTAAGACCAGAACCCATCGTTAGCTACGACCACCTCTTGACCCCATGCAACGCCAACAGAGGGTTCCAACTTTTTTAATGAATAGTTCATATACCTTACGATGCAGTGAACACTTTCGAAGGGTTTTGACGTCTTTGTGAAGTCTAGTTGTAGTTACGAGCCGAACCCTTCGTTAGCTATGATGCATCGTAATGTTACTGAAATCGAGCCCGGTACCAGCCTTTGTTTTTAGTAAACACGACAAGGCTCACCTTGTTTAGCTGGTCGGATATTTGAATGTAAATAATTTATTCTAGGACTCTTTAAATGACCCTTGATATAATTTTCAAAGATTATATTTAACAGAGATGCCAGTATTTATCACTGAAAAAACGTTGAACTTTCAACAACAACAAAATACCTGAAAATGCGCGTTAATTTTGGCAAAAAGCTGAAAATATAAAACGCGCAAGTTGGGAGAAAACAACCCTGAAATCATATTCAAACTTGAAAACTGGCATCTCTGTTTAGAATGAATCGAATCACCATGCATTTATTGTTTTAAACATAAGATTCAGAATTTTTTTAATTTCAAGCAACTGGATTCAGAGCTTTTTGACCGATTATTATTAGATATATATTTTTTGATGGAAGGTCACAGCTCTTTTGTGGTGGATGGTCACATATCATTTACAGCTCGTTTGTGGTAAACGGTTACACTTTATTTACAGCTTGTTTGTAATGGATGGTCATATATCATTTAAAGCTCGTTTGTGTTGGACGGTCACCTCATTTCTCGTTTGGTGGACAGTCATATAGGGCCTATCTGCTCGTTTGTGGATGGTCACATTTACAACTCGATTGTGGTGGACGGTCACATATTATTTACAGCTTGTTTGTGGTGTACATTCACATTATTTACTGCTCGTTTGGGGTGGGCAGTCACATGATTAACTGCTCGTTTGTGAACATCATTTACAGCTCGTTTAGGGTGGACGGTCAAAACATTTAAGAGGTCGTTTGTTGTGGATGGTCACATTATCATTTACAGCTTGTTTGTGGTGGATGGTCATATCGTTTCGTTTGTGATGTCACAAATTATTTACAGCTCATTTGTGGTGGATGGTCACATATCATTTACAGCTTGTTTGTAGTGTACAGACACATTATTTACTAGTCGTTGGGGATGGACAGTCACATGATTAACTGCTTGTTTGTGAACATAATTTACAACTCGTTTGTTGTGGATGGTCACTTCATTTAAGAGGTTGTTGTGGATGGTCACATTATCATTTACAGCTCGTTTGTGGTGGACGGTCATATCGTTTACAGCTAATTTGTGGTGGATGACCATATATTATTTACAGCTCATTTGAAGGTCACATCATTTACAGCCTGTTTATGGTGGACGATCACATATCATTTACAGCTCGTTTGCTGTGGATGGTCACATCATTTAAGAGGCTGTTTGTTGTGGATGGTCACATTATCATTTACAGCTCATTTGTGGTGGATGGTCATATCGTTTACACCTCAAACGAGCTCGTTTGTGATGTCACAAATTATTTACAGCTCATTTGTGGTGGATGGTCACATATCATTTACAGCTTGTTTGTGGTATACAGTCACATTATTTACTGCTCGTTGGGGATGGACAGTCACATGATTAACTGCTCGTTTGTGAACATCATTTACAGCTCGTTTGTGGTGGACGATCACATCATTTAAGAGGTCGTTTGTTGTGGATGGTTACATTATCATTTACAGCTCGTTTGTGGTGGACGGTCATATCGTTTACAGCTTATTTGTGGTGGATGACTGCATATCATTTACAGCTCGTTTTAAGGTCACATATCATCTAAGACTTTTTGTGGTGGACGGTAACATATCATTTACAATTTGTTTGTGGTGGACGGTCACATATTTACAACTCGTTTGTGGTGGACGGCTCATTTATGGTGGATTGTCATGTATCACTTACAGGTTGTTTATGGTAGACGGTCACATACTAGTTAATGTCATTTTCTGGTCATTTGTCATGTTTTGTAATAATTAAGGCATTTTGTATGTACACAGTGTGTCCCAGAACAAACCTTACAATCTTTGCGTGTAATTTTCATGGATTTAACGGATAGTTCAAAAGTATGTAAAGATTGCATTGTGTAGCCCCTGAATTGAACTTTTCGATACCGTTTGCTTCATTTCAATCGGTAATGTACAACAAAAGTTATGCTTTATCAAATAATTGAATGTAAAATTTGCTGGTCCAATTTCACGAGTTTGTAAGTTTCCCTTGAATGAAGCTCTATTGGGTATTGTCATTGATCTGTTCATTCAACCGTAAAGATGTTTACTTATTTACTACGCACATGCTTTGTTTTATACATGCTGAACAAATGAACAAATTTGATGTAAAAATAAGACAGATATGATAAGTTTTCCAAGGTGACTCATTTTTATTCCATTCAGAAACACCTTTACTTACCAATAATCATGAAATTGGACCAGGCAAAATCCACCCAAAAGTTTGATACAACATAACTTTTGTTGTATACTACTGATTGAAATGAAACTCATGGGCTATAAAATGCTATCTTTACATACTTTCTGACTATCCGTTAAACCCATGAAAATTGCACGCAAAGATTGTAAGGTTTATTCTGGGACACACTGTAGTCTATGGGGATGGATTTGCAAAGGCCAAAAACAAAACAAAACTCTGTCTCAGCTTAGATAAGGTCAAAACCCTAGGCGCTATGCGGTGGTATTTTTTTTTTTAGTAAAAAAGGGCTACGCGGATGCGAAAATACCCACTATTGTTGTTGTTGTTGTTGTTGTTGCATTTTTCGGTCACTATTTTATTTTCGCGGGCGCTTATTTAACTTTTTTCCCCGTAGTAGGAAAAAAAGATAAAAAAACCTGAAAATAAACTTAAACAAAATGCGCTAAATTTGGATTTTTAAAGCTATGCGCGCGGGAAGCTGAGACGGACTATTTTTTTCCTTTGGCCTGCAAACGTAAAAAATAAAACATCAGACGCTCTGGATTTTGTATCAGTTTATTGATGGTAATAATTATTGACTGACTGAAATCATTACAAGAATACATGAGATATATTGAGTAACAGCTATGCCAAAGGGGGTCCCATAATGACAATGATTATTAGAATTTATTATCAGTTGTTATATCATGATTACAGTGATTTGAGCTATGCAACAGTTTGTACCAGTGCACGCCATGAAACAAACCTGTGTGTTATCATGATATAAAACAACTATTGAATGCCTATGCACGTGCAATATCACAAAATATGTATATTATCAAACCTGTTCATTCTGATTATTTCACCATTTTAATAAATCTTCAATATTTTTCTCATTGTTGATTTTTCATGGCTGAAACATGCCCAATAAAATAAGTAATGTGTTTAATAATTAAATTTACACAGCAAAGTTCAAAATTGTACATATGTTGGAAAAGCTTTAGATTTTGCGTCCTGTGTTTGCCTTGTTACAGCCGGGGCGTCGGAACCGTGTAGGCCATGTGGGCTTTGGCCGCAACACCTTTCAACCAGGAAAAAAAACCAAATAAATTGAATTTAATTTGATGTTTTTTTTTTGTTTTTTCTTTTTTGGTATTAAAAAAGAATTTAGGCTAAATAAAATTGTTTGTCTCAAAGCTACTCCTACTCTTAAAAACTAATGCGAAATGTGGTTTTATTTTTGTTTTTATTATTTTTTTTTAGATTTTTTTTCGTGTGTGACAGAAGTCATGAGAGCTATTCTAAATAGAAAAGAGTTCCATATGCACTCCCTCAAATATTTACATGTCAGATTCAAAATTAATGTTAAGATTGGCCTTTTTTAAACAGAATAAAGAACCAATTTAATTAAATCTTATGTTGCAAGTAAATATAAAAGGAGTTCATAAGGAATTTGTGCCAATTATGAAGAATATTTTTGCAAAAAAAAAAAAAACCGGCAACAAATATTGTTTTCCGACTTTTTTGAAAAATTAACGCGCACACTAAAACTAACGCGCGCGGGAGCTTTGAGACAAACAATTAATTTTATTTAGTCTTATATTGAGTTAGTTTTGTTATATTTTGAGAAATAATGTTTATTATGACAAAACCCAAAGCAGTAGTATTGAGCAAATGCATTAACATAGCAAATCCACAGTAACATTAGTTAATCAGTTGATACAATAAATATGAGAAAAGATAATTTTGGTAACAGTGATCATTCTGGGACACCCTTTGCATTCCAATCATAATGGTTTATCATTATTCATCTCAATATAAATGGTCCTGTGTCATAAACTGGGGTACCTTTGTGTTTATAATTATGTCACTGGGATTGAAACTCAAAGCTCACATGATGTATAAAAGCTTACTATACAAGAAAGGTATTAATGAATCATATTTGTTATGCCAAAATTTCTGCAATTTTATTCAAACCCGTTTTGAGGCATTTTTTACCAATTTCTTGCCCATTTCCCGTGTTTCAAACTTCTGTGAGGAAGATGCGATCTCATGCCTACCTTATGTTCAGCATAGGTTTAGACAAAAGGTTGATTTCTAAAGCAATGCAAGTCTTATCAACCTGCCAATCTAAATATCGCCCCCAAGTGGCGTAACCAGGGGGAGGGGGGACAGGAGCCCACCCTGACGAATCCCTGGCCCCCCCCCCCTTTCGCCCCCAAATTAAATTTGCCTTTGTACATGGGTCTATGGAGAACTTCCATTTTTGCTTTGTTCTCGCCCCCCCCCCCCTTGGAAACATGTCTGCCCCCTCTCGCCCCCTCATTTCAAATTTCAAAACGTCTAGTTACGCCACTGACCCCCCCCTCCCCCCCCCTCGGACGGGTAAGCTATCTGATCGTGAGCACAAAGACTTTTTAATAGAATACTACTTTTTTTGCAAATGAGACCAACATACCTTACCATTCAACAGATATAATTATATACATGAGTGCCCCAATTAATGTTATTATCAAAAATCTTCCACCTTAACCCATCTCCATCCTTAGTATATTTGGTCTAAATCACTACCAGTATTTAAGAATGTCTTGTCAACGTCTTAATTTGTTTTCACTAGCATATTTCAATGAGTAAAGACCAATAATGTCCTTTGATCTAATTAACTACCACGTGAATAAAAAAACAACAACTGAATTTGACCTTGATAAAAGCACTCAGTCATAAATTATTAACTAGTGTAGTAAAGCAAATTTAAAAAGCTTTCAAATGCAGAAAAAATGATGGAAATCGGATAAAAAACAAAAAAGATATGACAATTTTATAAGTACGTCTCTTTTTCTTCCATTCCAATGGGATTTACACAGTTAAGCAAGATATTACATATCACAATTACCATGATTACGGGTTATGGCACTATGATAAAAGCTAAGAAGTACTTACAAAATTTGTCATATCTTTTTTTATTTTTCACCCGATTTCTATATTTTTTCTGCATTTGAAAGCTTATTAAATCTGCTTTACTACATTAACATGAAATTTATGAGTTGGTGCTTTTATTAAGGTCAAAATCAGTTTCAATCCGTGCACAATTTATTTTGATTCACATGGTATTAAAAATGAGGGGCATAATGAAAGAATTATTGACACGCTTGTAAAGGTACTATGCCTCTAGGGCATCCCTGTGTATGACACATGACCAAATATCTTTAGTATTCATATTTTTTTATTAAAAAAAACCAACCTAATAACATAACTCATAAAAACATTCTTGTCATTTTGTTGATATATTCTCACATGTATCGTAAAGAGCTTTTGAACTGGGTGGTTTATATTCTATTTTGAACGATACTACTTGTCCATTGATTGGTTGAATTCTAATGAGTGTCATTCATCCGTTGTATAATATAAAGCATGTATGAATGACATGAATGTGTTTATGTGTTATATAAAACAAATATATACTGCTCTGTATTCATGAAGCTCTCAAGGGAAAACATGATGGTAAATCAATCTCCAGTCACCTTAAGCAGGTATTTTCCACATATTCTCATGAGCAGTCAGTGGCATAGCCAGGCCTTTCTCCAAGGGTTGGCAAAGCACCCAAGATTTCTCCAATGGATTTTATCGAACAACTTTACAGGGGTTTCGAGGGGCTGACTCGGCCGAGTTATTCAAGAAAAACCGCCAAATATTGTGCTTTGTGAAGTTTTTAACCTAATTTTAAGCGATTTTTAGCTCTAATTATCGTTATTTTATGGGGAAAAGGCAGTTCCTTCCCCCTTTATTTTTTTGCCAGGTCTTCAAAATTTCTCCAAAAGATGTCCAAGGTGGGCCCACCCCTGGCTACGCCACTGTGAGCAGTACATATCTGTAATTGCTACTAAACTGGTTAAGTAGTGAAAAAAGTTAAATATATACTGATTCAAAATAAAGTTGTTGAGTCAAAATAACGTTGACAAAGATTAATTCAAAACCATCATAAAGCATCTTGTAAAATTCTTTTATTTAAGAATGAAAGAGGAGTTATACCTGTTCTAATTAAGAAAATAGCTTTAAAACTGTCCATGGAATTGATGAGCTTTGTGCCCTACCCATCTTTTGACTGAAATTGATGCATGTTGGTGCTCTGTTCCATAGGCTCTAATTGGCCAAGTTATGGCTCAAAAGTTGCTCTGGATTTGTGGTGCAAAATGGCTTTGAGCCTCTGAAGGTCTGTGTGTTTGCAGTATTTTTTAAAATGTGCCTTGATTGTGACATCACAAAAGTCATCATCTGATTCACAATCTTTTACCAATTTAGTGTCAAGCGGGTCATCAATTCCGCAAACTGCTTGAAATATCATTTTCTTCATTATAACAGGCATATATAACAGGTATAACCCTTCTAAGGAACACCAGTTTGTTTAATTCTTCAAAATAAGCAGAATAGTCTGCACTTTTAAACGATGCTTCACGCTGGTTTTGAGCATTAGTTGTTGTTTAGTTATAAAATCATGAAGCTCGGTCAACTTCATTTTGACTTACTTTGTATAGGGTCTGATATTTAATTTGTTGTGTATATAGGCATGTAATATAATTTGATAAAGAATGCCCAAAGATAAAGTATCTCTTAGGCTGCGATCACATAGAACTATACTATACGCTATACGGGCACGTTTGTCCAATCTATAGGACCCTTATTTTTCATGATACACTTGATATTATCCACCCGGGCTATCCACAATAAAAATCCATAATCATTAGAGCTCATGGCGTCATTTCATTTTGAAGTGTGGGGGTGTCCAAGGGGCAAATAAATCGTTTGTATTCAAAACCGTGAGGGGGACACCTAATATTGTGTCCCCCATCCTTCAGAACGTGGGAAATGAATCCCCCCTGAAATGACGCCCCTGCTAGAGCTAGCCAGCGTATTGATCACACTCTGGAATACAATATTTCTTTTTTGGAGTGAGATCAGAGGTATTTTTGAAATGGCTTCATGTATATACAAACAATATAGAGATGATGGGTTTATATTGTGGATAGTAACACAGAAAAAAAGGTCCTATAGATAGGAAAAATGTGCCCGTATAGTGCAGTATAGTTCTATGTGATCGCAGCCTTAGAGTTTACTATATTCATGATTATTGCTTTGAATATTGCTCAAACAGAAACGTTATAGAGTTCCGCTTATAATAACATGCATCCAGAAAAGGTGTTTTTTAAATAATTTTTCAGATATGCCTATGACAGGGGGGCTTGTGATGAAAATGTCTTTAAAGTTATCATATCAGACCCTAAATTAATGCTAGTTTACATTTCTATAGACCACAACAAAGACAATTTTGTTGTGGTCTAGTATCCTCTTAAATATACTTTTTGTGCAAAGAGAAATATAATTTGATTTAAACAAGTATTTGGGCAAGCAAAACTACATGCTTCACGTCCAAAGTTTACAAAAATTAGAGCAAACATGGACTTTTGTATGTGTGTTTAGTTAAACTTCAAAATTCACTTTAAATAGCATCATATATTATGCATTAGGCATACACAAAGCTATTCATTGGTGATCAAGAAAGTTATTTTTTTATTTTATTTCAACCCTTTCAGCATTGATAATATTTTTATACTAAAATTATTGACAAAATAATTACACCAAATGACCAGAACTGGACGTGAAACATGTTATTCTTTTCATTATCTTATGCAGAGAAGCCAGTTTTTAGCTTAAATGAGGAATTCAAATTTTTTTCTATAAGAAGTTATATTTTCCTCTTTTCAGCCATACTTTTGGTACCAAAATAATTAAATAACACCAGAAATCTTGCAAAATTAATTGAAAACAATAGTTTCCACTTCTGTAAAGCAACCCGACTGGCATCTCTGCTAATGTAATGAGACATAAAATATATACATTGTATCAGGTGCTGGACAAGTGGTAGAATAGGGTTTCTACTATTACATTTTTTTTCATATTACATATTCAATTACATTTTCTTTTTCATATTACAGATTCTATTTAATAATACACAGTACTTTGAACACGATTTAAACCAGTGTAACAGGAATCAATAGTCTCACAGATACATTAAGCAAAATGCAATCATCAGCTATGAACTCTACACAATACCATTTTTTTTTCTTTTTGTTGTTTTTAATACTTTTTATGTCTTTTTTCAAACAGTATCTTTAACACGATTTAAACCAGTGCAACAGGAATCAATAGTCTCACAGATACATATAAGCAAAATGCAATCATCAGCTATGAACTCTACACAATACCATTTTTTTTCTTTTTGTTGTTTTTAATACTTTTGTTGTTTTTTTCAAACAGTATCTTTAACACGATTTAAACCAGTGTAACAGAAATCAATAGTCTCACAGATACATATAAGCAAAATGCAATCATCAGCTATGAACTCTACACAATACCATTTTTTTTGCTTGTTTTTAATACTTTTTTTCGTCTTTTTACAATTTACAACAATTAAATGAAAGACAAACATTTGTTCCAATTTAATTATTATTTTTTTATCAATGATAGCATTAAGACTGGTTATGATCTCTCTTTTCGGGATAATATATTAAATACTTAAAGGGACTAGCCTAGAATTTAAAAAAATATGGAAGTGCAAAAATTTACACACAAATGGCTAAAATAGAGAGATAATTAGATTGCAATTTATCATTATTTGATGGTGGCGTGACTATCATGTGTTTCCTAAATCTTAAATTTGTACCTCAGATGGATGCACCATATAAAAGATCAAATAAAGCTCCTGAAGATAATTTAATACATATTGAAAGAGAAACAACTTCATCAAAAATATTTTGTTTGGCCATTACAGGTGTATATACAAGATCTTTTCAAACTAGAAACGCTGTTTTCACACCATTTTTGTTGAACTGTCGTAAAAAATTAAAGTAGTTAAAGAATTGCCATTTTCTCCAAAATTCCTCAAAATCATGGAAAACTTCTTGTAGGTTATAATACCATAAACATGTTCTATTGATTCAAGTAAAAAAATATGTAGGTAAAAAATTAGTGGAAAGAATCTAGGCCAGTCCGTTTAATCTGCTGTCCCAAGAGCAGACATTTTGTACAATTTACTCATAATGAGCAGCAGATATCTGTGTATCATTCACTTAGATGGTCAATGTTGTCTAAGAAAGTTCCTATTCAGAGCCTGATATTTAATTCAATGGTCTTTAATACTTTGCCTATGAAATATGATTTAATAATTAAAGAGGTCATCAACACTGTTGTATTCCACCAACGTAATGAATCTCATCTTTCATTCACATGACTATTTCGGAATATGCCTCTATCAAAGTTTTGTTGAAGTCAAAATATCAGACCCTGTAATAATCTACTTATAATATATATATCAATCAACAGTAATAAAAACTGGACCCTCTTTGATTATATCTGGTCTCACGTTTTTGATTCCACTTAAGTATACTTATGTGCAATATGTATATACAATGTATAAATGTGAAAAACAATCCAATTTTATGGAAACAATGTGAAA
>JXSR01S011090.1:11765-35773 GCA_000969725.1 Ophiothrix spiculata
ATTAGCAAATGTTTGACAAGTCATAACCTTTAAATGGAATGCCAGATTTCAGTCAAATAAAAAGCAAACTACAGCTTGAAGTCTTAAATCTTTATTACAGAAAAGAAGAAAAATGAACTTTTCACCACCCAATCCCCTGCCACTTTAATACTGGAACATACATCTAGATGGAATTGATATACCGGTATATAATATACTCTGTAGTATTATTATTTCCGAGGTCAATGTTATGAACATGTGAAAATCGGATTTGAATAATGGTCAATGAAATTTTGCTAGTCTTTGCCGGTTAAAACCAGTATTTGCCGGTTTTAACCAGGTTTCCGGCAAAAACTAGTTTTAGCCGGCTAAAAGCCAACAAATCAGGACGCCTTATTGGACAGCCTTTGCATTTTACAGTGCGTCCATTTTTGTAATCAGCCGTCCAAATGACAGTTGGACGGCTCTCTGGCCAAACCCTTGCATATTAATGACATAACTAGGGGACAAATGTAAAGTTTTGTAACCTTTTCTGATGTAGGCCTATTATGTTGAACATTTATGATATTCAACATTTTGGAAGCTGTTTTGATCAATTTAACTGAAATAACCTTTTTAGCAGCCATTTTGGTGGCCAGTTTGGCGGCCATTTTGAATATGAAACATGCATATGCACTCATTTTGAGTTAAATATAATTTATAAATTATATTAACATAAAGTGCCTGATGCCATTTTCACTTAACAACTTTGAACAAAAAATGTCTTACAAGTTACTCTATGCAGGTAATTGCATTGAAAAAGTACCAAAATATGGTATTTTTAGCTTAAAAGGTCAATGACCTTTAAAGGTCACCAGAGGTCAAATTATTTTGCGGTCTTGGTCTAAAAATGATCCTTGGGGTATGTACTACCTGTATGCAAAGTTTCATAAAGTGCGCAATAGGTCCTGCATGGGGGTCTTAACAGGTGTACTAAATACATGTATAGGCAAATGGGAGCAAAATTTAGGAGTAAGGGTTTTCTTGGATGAACATTGTAGTGCCACATGTTCAAAATAGTAGATACTTTTGTATCCATGGCGCGGGGTGCCACAACACTCAATGGTGATCCAGTTTGCACATGGTGACTTTCAATGTCCCAATGATTATAAGCTACTTGAGCTGGGACCTTCAAAATCACAACTCCAAAGCATCCTATATATGGTATCATAGGCCTTTAAAAGTCTTCAGTGCACCTAATTTGATGATTTTGTATAATTTTTACTACATTCTCAATTGTTAATTTCATCTTTTTCATACAAATCAGACAATGATTGCTCAATCAATGTCTTAATCTAAATGCAGCTATTTTTGTTCTTCAAATTTTACAGGAATTTAAGTCAAAATGTAGAGTTAGAAGAATCAAAAGAATTGACATTGGATCAAAGGAGTGACTGGCTGCTTTATGGTGATCAGGTGAGAGTCTTGGGTCAAAATGATTATGCAAGGGTCAAGGAATCGTATTGGACCAAAGAATTTACAATTTCAAATCTTTTTTTTAAATTTTGTTTAAAAGATACGTTTTTGAATTTCTAATGCTTCTTGAGATTACATTCCACAACACACAACCTCTATACTGAAAAGTATTTTTTCCGTAATTTGTATTGCACTTCGTGGGTAGAGATCGCTTGATAGGCCCTTTACTTTTTCTTGTACTCAGAGAATGAATGGTATTTACTTAATTTACATAATTACAAAGTTCATAAAGATATTATGGGGTTAATTTGTTGACAACTTTATACAAAGGTCCAAAGGGCTGCATTATGATCTCAAGTAAGGGTCAGGGGTCAAGGAATTATTATTGGTCCACAGGAAAGACTGGCTGCTCTATGAAGATCAGGTAAAGGTCAAGGGCAAGGTCAAATGATTAAAAAGGTAAAGGTAAACGGGATGGCCTCTATTGCTTAGGTCGGAGTGCCCAGGCAATCTCTTTTTCAAAATAATAGGGCCAGACTCCACAATTTGTAATTTTTGCAGTGAGGGATCTTCACACTTTCCCAGAAAGTGTGACCTTCCCAGCATTGATGAATGCCAGTACCCATTTGACACATGGGTGGAGAAGAGCACATGAGGGTAAGTATGAGTATCTTGCTTAAGAACTCATCACACACCACTCTCCAGATTCTAAACCCACGACACCCAATTCTTGACGAGATTAAGAGACTTATACTGCTAAACAATGCATGGCCCTAAACTCAAAAGGATGGATTATATCTGACCCAAGAAGTGTCTGGCTGCTTTGTGATAAACAGGTAAGGGTCAAGAGTCAAGAAATTAACATTGGATCAAAGGAGTGAATGGCTGCTATATGTTGATAGGTAAGGGTCAAGGGTCAAAAAATTAACATGCAACGCTGTACATAGCGACCGTTTTGGTCGCATTGGCGATCATTTTTTCACAAATGCGATCAACTTTTTATACATGTGCGCAATTTCTGACCTGAAAATATGACATATTGTCGTCAAGTAAACCCAACCTTATCTTAAAAACTGCATTTAAATCTCCATTCAGTAAGCTTAACAGGCAATAAATTGAACTAAATTCGGCGAAAATATACCAAAATTTGCTTGCTACCAGGCTCAGAAAATCACAGGAAATGGCTTGCAGCATTAATCTACATCTTTAAATTAATGAGCATGACGATGACGAAATAGGTATAGCTGACGACTCGCAATAAGATTTAGCGCATGTACACACAGGGTTCGACTTTACCGTCGGACTGTCGGTCTCGACCGACAGAATTTCGGAAGGACCGACCAGTTCAGCAATGAGATGGTCCTTCGGTCCGATCATTTTTTTAGGTTCACTGATTTTTGAATTAGAAGTCCTTCTGAAGGACCTGTAAATTTAGTGAAGGACCTGTGGATTTTGAGACTTACTGGTCCTTGTGTCCTGTGGATTTAAAAGTGTAAGGTGGGGTTCCCTTTCGATTACGGGCACTTGTGCATACATCGGGCTGGTTTTACAAAGCCGCGATTACGGGGAAAAAACTTGGTAAATACGAAGTGTTACTGGGTAATTACATTAATAAGCTGAGGATACCCAACTAAGCACTACGCAAAGTTATCAAATTGTTTACAAATCGAGTCCTGTAGATTTATTGATCGATCAATATTCCTCTTTTGTCAGTGTTGATTTGGTCGATCAGAGGTCGATGGAGATAATAACCAATTATCCCTGCAATTTTCTTGGTCTATTGACTCTTAAAATATCAGTCAATAATTGATTTGAACACACTAATTAGGTCAAATGCAGAGTTGTGTATGGACAATTTGAAGATTTTGTAAATATCGCATGTAAAATTATGTTACTTGGACAAAAAGATATGTTAATAGAATTTTTCGTAATATTATTCTCAAAATAACGATATTGGAAATCCGCAATATCATCATGCTTTTAATCATGTTTTGTTTATACGTTAATCGCAGCTCTCAATTTGTTTTATTAAAGGAAACCATTGAAATAGAATGATTAAAAATGCGAGCAGTTCCGTGAGGCACTTCACGTTAATGAGTGAACGCGGTCAAATCGGGTTATTAATATAGCCCCCGCTTGAACCCTCGCTCAGCGCAAGAGAATCCTTCTCATTCATCATAAGCGTATGGCATTCCCTCAGTTTGATTGAAAGATATGAAAAGGAACAATATCATGATATGTTTCTAAATTAATGGAAATAATAAGAAACGTTAAAAACATGAAACATGATTTGAAAAAGAGCAATATATTTTTGAATTAATGCAAATAATAAGAGACTTCAAAAACGTACATTTTTAATAAGGAGAGCAATACATTTTTGAATTAATGGAAATATTAAGGAACTTGAAAACCATGAAACATTTTTATTTTTAAGTATTAGTCATTTTCGTTTGAGACTCGTCCTTGGCCAGACTATATATGTAGGCCTATATAATATATTGAGGAGAATGAAATTGTGCTGTAATATCCTTGTCAAAATTTACGGGAATATTTTGATATTATTCACGCATAAAAAGTTTTTACTTGACAAAAATCATTTTAATCGAAATGAGCATTGAGCCTAAACGATTAAGTTATTTTTTTTTAAACACGGGGTAACAGTTGTCGCAAGTTTGTGGTCACTGCATGCCCCATTTTTTAGAGTTGTATATTTCAAACAATGTATAAATGTGTTAAACATGTTTAAAAACACGTTTTTGCAACGGTTAAATACATTGTGTATGTATAAGAACATAAATATTTTGAGTTATCTTTGTTTCTGTTGTCTTGTTTCTCATCACTTTTTCTTACTTCGGCATATTGCAAACCACCATGTCATGATTATTAAACGTGTTCATACTTAAACACTTCCTTCTAAAATACTATGATGAAGCAAAAATACCAAGGCAAGAACAGCGTGTTTGTTTCCAGTGTTTCTTCTTTTTTTCTTTAATTCTTTCAAAACATGTTTTATTTACAAGATATTTATCTAAGCATGTACATTATAATATTATATTACTATTTTATATTAAAATGAGGCTTCATCATGCGCTTTCCATGCGTTTCATACCGTCTCTCTAATAATCATGATTGCATTTTATGAAAAACATCCAGAGTGTCACAAACTTAAAGGGACTAGCCTAGATTCCACTTAGAATTAAGTTAATTGAGTTAATCACCATCCAAATAAATCATACTGTGTACCGTATTTACCGTAATCATATAGAGTGCAACTGATGAACTTATATCGAGTATGTATAGCGCTACTCCTGTCACCATGGTAAAGCTGCTTCCGGGTTTGATACCGGCAGATTAATTGGCGCAAATTCATGTACATCGCCCGTGTTTCTACTACATTCGATATCGTTTTATGGATAAAAATAATTGTCATATCATATACTCTTCACTTTTCCCTGGACGGCAATTAAAATATAATAGAATTGAAAAGAAATGGTACGACTGATCATGGTGAAATAAAACATTTAATATTACTATAATGCACGAGTCTTTAATATTAATATGAAATTATAAAAAAACACGTCAGCTTTTAATATCAAGACAGACAACTGATCGACTATATATGTGATGACTCACACTTGCAGATGATATCAATTTTGAGTTTATCAATATCATTGCATCTGTTACAACATAAAGTTTTGACAAGCTTCTGTCACGGCCGATACTGTGTCTGATTTGAGTGACAAATCGTCGTAGTTGTTTGTTGATGTTGCTGAATATATATGGAAATGGCAGACAAACGGAAGGGAAAATCCATATTGGACTTTTTCAGGAAACGTCGGGCAATAGAAACTGAATAAGCTGGACAACAACAAGCCGAAGATATGGGCGAAGATACGCATGTATGGGTGAAGTTGAAATTTAGTAGCAAAATTGCTGGCGACCAATTGTTTATCTTTGGGAGCCAGTGCACGGCTATCAAAAAAAAAAATATATGTACAGCGTTGTTAACATGAGACAGATCAAAGGAGTGACTGACTGCTTTATTTTGATAGGTAAGGGTCAGGGGTCAAGGAATTATTATTGGTCCAAAGGAAATACTGGTTGCTTTAAGATGGTATGATAAAGGTCAAAGGTCAAGTAATTAATTAATATAGACCAAAGGATTGACGGACTGCTTAATAATGATCAGGTGAGGGTCAAAGGTCTGATCATGACTGGCTTTATGTATGAAGGATCATGGAATTGACAAAGGACCCAGAGAATTACATCAATTTTGAAGCAATTTGAATGAACAAAAAAAGAAAATTGCCAAAAATGAGTATACATGTACTTGATTCAACAATTAGGAAATCTCAACCAGTGCAGTGTGGAAATCAGTTGGTAACTCGGGCATCCTGGCACCCAGAATTTTGATCAGATTTCCAGATTAATTATCACAATATAATTTCTCTGGGACCCCAGATATGCTGACTTTGAGTACCTTTCTATCTCTTCACATGTATTTTGTGTAGGCGTGAGTTAGGACATTACACAACACGGGTATAGTTGCAACAATGCTCACATGTACACTTGTACCCATAACATAACATAACATAACATTTTATTTTCTTCCACAATTGCAATAATAACAGTGTTTACATAAGAGAATAAATATAACTGAAACAACAATGTGGAGGAGGACTGAAAAATAAGCCGAAGGCCTGTCTAGTTCCAGACTCCTTTAAGGTTTTACAAGATTTACATTTGTATATTTACATGGTGAATTTTACAAGAACATTGGCTTAATCAGTTTTGCTCAGTATCATAATGGGAAATTAGATAATTTTTGTAAGAATCTTTAAAATATTTAACACTATCAGAATTTTTAATTTCATTAGCAATATTGTTCCATATTTCCACTCCAAGATAAGAAATTGATTTCTTACCAAATTCAAGTTTATTATTAGGACATTTGAAGTTACTGGCAAATCTGGTTTTATAGTTATGAGTTTCTGCATTAGTTGTAAACATTTGATTAAAAGTTGAAGGTAACAGATTATTACAATATTTATACATGAATGTCCCAATATTTATTTTACAAAGCTCATAAATTTTCAGTTGATTATATTTAATGAAAAGTGGATTTGAATGGCTTCTGAATTCACTATGACTTATAGCTCGCAGAGCCCGTTTCTGTAAAATATGAAGTCTTGTTTTAGCTACTTTACCTGCACAGCCCCATGCAGTGATTCCATAATTTATATGTGAAAGCACCAGTGTGTTATATAGACTAAGTAGTGCTGTTTCTGGGAGAAAATTTTTCATCTTACATAAAATTCCAATGCTACTAGAACATTTTTTAGCAAGTTGGTTAATATGGTTTTCCCACGTAAGATTTTGGTCTATTGTTACACCTAAAAATTTACATGCATTGACACATTTTATTTCTACATTATCAAGTGACAGTTTTAAATCATTCCTATACTGGTTGGTTTTTATATGAGTTCCAAATAACATGACATTTGATTTTTTAGTGTTGAGAGAAAGTTTATTTGATTGGAACCATTTGTTTAATTTGATAAGTCCATTATTCATAATATTATTTAGTGTGTTAATATCTTTATGGGATGTAAAGGCACTTGTATCATCTGCATAAAGTATTAATGATAATTCAGGAACAGAGTACTTCTCATTTTGTTCATTTTTTTACTTTATATTTTATTTTTTGCAATGAAAGATCTTACCATTTTTGTTTTCTAATTCATTACAGCAAATGTTTAGTCCATCATGGCCGACGTTTGAAGACGATGCGATGGATGCAGAAAGCAAAGCCACCATTGAAAGAATGCTGAAAGAAGAACAGTATCCTTATCTTAGGCTAAAAAAACAAACTCTGTCTCAGCTTCCTTAGGCCCAAAACCCTAAGTGCTACGTGTTTTTTTTTTATTTTTAGTCAAAAAAGGCTATGCGGTTGCAGAATTTTTTAAAATTACGTTTTTAGGTCACTATTTTTTTTTCAGAAGCGGCCAAATTTTTTCAATTTTTTTATCTATTGATGTAAGAAAAAAATAAAAAAGCAAAAAATCCCCCGAAAACCTAAAATAAAAATAAAATAAAATGTGGTAAAATTCGATACCCTACATGTATGCGCGCGGGAAGCTGAGACAGAGTTCTTTTTTTCTTTGGCCTTATTGTTAAAATATTTTACCCGAGCGTGATAAAAATACGCCAACACATCGGATGCAGAGTTGTTAATTCGCGATGAAAAACTCTGTAGCGTGTTTGAATACCTTTCAACAACGAATTTCATGAAAACGTATGAATTAAATGTTCTCAACTTAACAGATAGGCCTACAAGCAAAGAGCTAGTTTGTGAATATTTGTTGCTTTGACGTTTTCAATTGTTCATTACGAGCACAAGACTTTGTACATGCACGGTGCCAAGCGTGCGATGAACAGTGCGCCGACTATGTGTTCTGCGTAAACGAATTTCCGTAAACGCTGTGCCGTGGATGACGCGCTAATTTGAATATCAACTGTGGATTCATCACGAATCAACAACGGTACGCTCCTGTATAAGGAGATACAGTGAGTTGTTGGAAGTTGAAAATTCTACAGGGTGTCTGCGAATGATTAGTAACAAGTTTCAAAAATTAGATAAAATATACAATCAACATATTTCTTGATAAGATCAGGTGTTATACAATATTGAAAATGTTTCTACATTTTCAATATGTTTAATCAAAAATGTACGCTTTGTTGCTTTGTGCGAAATCACAATTGAATCAATGTTCCACATCTCACAAAATAAAGGTAGACATAAACATATCTTAAAATAACACCGCTTCATTTTTAACACTTTACAGTATTGATTTAAATGTATATTTTAAAAGTTACTGATTAAGAATATCTCACGAATTGTATTTGTACAAGTCTGTAAAAAAATTGACAAACCCGGTATTAATCATTAGTGGACACCCTGTAGACAATAAAAGTATTTTGGCATAGCAAATAACTTCTGTCTTTGATAAAATATGTAGGACATTGTCAATGTATCCCCAAAAGTATTTGTAATCTTTGAACTTGATCAGTCATTGGCAATCATTATGATTTGACTCAAGAGAAAGATACACTGGCAGTCAAAAGCATTTGTGCAAGCTTAAATATGGGCAAAAACCTAATTATTATATATAACGGCCAAGACTCTTAAAAAATTCATGTTTTTCTCCGGTGTACTTACAAGATCTTCTTTCGCTCCTCAATAACCCCGATGATATTGGAAGCAGACGCAGACTACGCTCTTCATCTGATGTTACTCGTCTCGTCACCATTCGATTGTATAAAGGTGCTGGTGATTGCTCATTTGCTGTTTTCGCCCCTAGGCTTTGGAATAAACTGCCTCTGTTCATCATAGAGAGCGAGTCTGTGCCTGTTTTCAAACGTCATGTGAAGACTCATTTGTTCCCGGAGTAGATCTTCTCATTTTTGCTTTTTTTTTGTTTCATGTTACTTATTTATATGTATTCTATTTCTTGTTGTATGTAAGCGCTGTGTTAACAAAGAGTGTTATATAAGTGCTTTAATAATAATAATAATAATAATAATAGTTGCCATATGAATTCGATATAAAAAAATCTATATTCGATCTTCCATAATCATAAAAATGGCAGATTTCCTGGATCATATAAAAATACACCACATGCACTTTCGATATGTAAATATGTAGTTTATTATTCAATGTTTGTTATCACTGTGTAACCATAAAGATAAGTTTTCCAACAAATATGCAGTTATGTATGTAAACTCCGTTTTGAATGTGCAGAAGAACGTATACTATATGTGTAGCACGCCATTTATTTTCAAATGCGTTGAATGAAATTCCTGTTGAGTGCTTCAGATCTATATATATGTAAAATATAAAATCCGAATAAAATGACTCAAATGATGAGTGGTTCTTGAGATATGGCTGGTTAAAGGTTTTGTACGCAAACACTTTTGACCGTCGGTGTATGTGTATCCTGTCATGCATTGCTTCCTATGGGACTATTTGCATGAGAAATCAGTCAGTGATGAAATAACCCTAAATCAAATTTGATTATTGTGAACTTGGAGTTTGACTACTAAATTATTTCCCATGCAAGTAATTCAATAGGACGTAATGCATGATGGGTTCACTTATCTTCTCTTAAATGACACCTTCACCAATATCTTTAACCCTTTAAGCGCCAAATGGTGCAAATTGCACCTATCGTATGATTTCATTAATAGCTGCCTTATAGGAACATTTTTGAAATGTCAAGTTTAAATGCATAACCAATCACAAAAACATCCATATTTTTCAAAACTTTTATTGCTTCTCACGAATAAACTTATCAATTCTGCAAGTAGATCATGTATACAAATAGTAAATCTTAAGAAAAATACATCATTCAAGGAAACAATCAAATTTAACAAAAAGCAGCTATCAATGAAAACAACAAATTTTTGCCATTGGCGCTCTAAGAACACAGCAGAAATAGACATGGACATACATGTAAAACAAATTGCTAGGCAATCCCAACAAACTACCAGTAACCACATAAAGACTCCCAAAAAGTATCGCCTCACCTCGAACAAATGGCTCCTACTTCGTCAATACAGAATACGCAAACGTAATTTGAAGATTATTGTGTGCACAAGCGCTGGAGTTTCAGCTTTTACTTGACACCCTATTTCTGACAATTGACTGAGAAACACTGAAGTTATGAACTTTTAAAACCCTCAAGGTCGTTTTTTAAAAGTTGCAAATTTCGTTTTTTGCACCGTACAAACTAGTAACGCAAAAAATAAGGATCAATAAGTGAGTTTAGTCAATTGAGCACAGGGTCTTTTCAAAGCATGTGTCATTGGTGTCTAAGCATAATCCATCCAGATATTATTTTTTCTATAATTTTTCATTAATTCATTTTTATTAATATTAATAAGAACCGCAGAAACGACATTCCATTGGTAGGCATTGCTAGCATTAAAGACATGGCGCAAGTACCAGACCACATTAGAGGACGAATAACGATGCACCATTTGCTTTTAAGGCTAGTATTGTCTCCCAATTGAATCTAAAGTCTAGATCGTTTCTCATCATTAATTAGATGACAAATTATATCTTAATGGATGATGCTTGGAACCCCATGACGCATGCTTTCAAAAAAACGCGCGCTTCTGTGACCAGACTCGCTCTTCTCATATTGATCTTAATCTTGTGTTACTGGCTTGTACGGTGCAAAAAAATGAAATTAGCAACTTTTAAAAAACGACCTCGAGGGATTTAAATGTTCATAACGTAGGTGTTTCTCAGTCAATTGTCAGAAATAGGGTGTCAAATGAAAGCTGAAACTCCTGCGTTTGTGCACACAACCTTCAGATTACGTTTGCGTATTTCGTATTGGCGCAGGAGCCATTTGTTCGAGGTGAGGCGATACTTTTTTGGGAGTCTTTACTTTCATGTATTCTTATATATATCATACCTGTCAACATTTTCAAATTCTGATGCGGAAGACTTCTGTAATCACTTGAATTTATGAGCAACGTTTATGGGCAACTGACAAAAGGCCCAAAAGGCACACCAAAAAAAATTACATAGCTTTTGAAAACTGAAAAGGAAGAAAAGGTCTCCAAAGCGCACATACAATTCACAAAAATGATCTCATTTTCAATCTCTTAACAAATTGTACCGTGTACACGGTCTGTAATACACGCTTATATAGCGGAACATCGGGGTAGATTTTTTTTTTAAAATGCGGGAGTTATCGGGAGATTTAAAAAAAAAGCAGGAGATATGGCTACCCGATCGGGAGGGCTGCCTAAAATCGGGAGACTACCGCCTAAATTGGGAGAATTGACAGGTATGATATATGTTTATGAAAATACACTGAAATTATAGTCTTACTTAATGAATGAATTTTGCGGTTAACAAAATGTGGATAATCCTTAATTGATATACCCACAGACAATATTATAAGCAGAAAGGGGCACATTCCTCCAAGAGCAGTACCAAATCCAGCAGCACAGGAAACAGGTATAACAATTACACTGGGTTTAGAGTGTCTTAGTTTAGTTTAGTCTATCTTTATTCTGGCATACTCTTCCAATACAAATGTACTGGTCTCCCGAGAGGTCCAGATAAAATATTTACATGTATATACATATTTAAATTCTCAAAGATAATATTTACAATAATAGATAATTTTGAACATTGAAATTAACATGTAATGAAGAAATATTGCAAAGACAATGAATATAACTTACATAGAAATAACATTTTTAGATTCATTTAAACTCATATTCAGAAAGTTGGAGCGAGCATCTGCTGGGAGTTTGTTCCAAAGGGTAGCAGCTCTATAATAGAAAGTTCTACCAGCAACTATGTTCCAAGATGGTACAATAAGAATATACTCCTTGTATTTGAATATGAGTTGAACATGTAAAAGTAAAAATAGTTGAAAGATACTGAGGTGCAATTTCTTTCATGCACTTAAAAGTCTTAATTAGAAGCTGCTGATTCCAGCGCTCATCAAGTCTGGTTACTGTTGTAGTGGTCACATGACCAGCGCGATGTCAATAATTTTAAGTGCGCAAACTAGACCTTGTCACACTTGGAAAATTTTGCGGCAAGCACGACAAGCTGATATATATAGCGACTACCTTTCTGTGCGGGTTCCAATGACACCATCCCGGTAATATGCAAATGTGGCACACTACGTCGCAATGTGCGACAGCTCAAAATTTGCAAATTTGTGGTTGTCTGCCGCAACCACAAGCTACAACCACGACAGCAACTCACCACCTTTACATTGTTCATGAATTTCGAAATTTATATTTCAAATTATGGTCATATTTGTAAACTCTTTTTGTTGTGGACTACTAGCATATATATACTCTGTAAATCTTGAAGTATGCAACAAGCAGCCAATCAACGCACATACCATACTTTTCTATATGTAGAGGCAGATGTGCCTCTAAATGGCAAAAAATAAATCATGGGCAATCGGTTTTATTCGTTATACCCTGTTTGTTCTCATGCAATACAAAAAAAATTAATGGTTTGAGTTCGTGATAAAAACCCAAACCATTAATATTTTTCGCGTATTGCATGAACAAACTAATAATATTCTTTAAATTTAGTGAGCGCAATAGTCAAGAACTGAGGTCATCGTAATTTACTCAAGATAATTTGCTATTTTTACATTATTGGTCTTTTTTCAATCATTATTTTTTTTATAAATTTACAGCACTGAAAAAGCACACATAGTGAAAGGTCAGTGGACTGAGGAAGAGATTGCCGAGTTCCACCAAGGGATGGTAAGTGATAAGTGCATGTGTGGCAGAATGGATAAGACACCTGTCTCATGTTTGTGTCCTCGGGCAAGGCCCTTTTTCTCAATGCGTGCATGGCGTTGGGTGTTTGTATGGCTGTTTCGATGTTGCAATATTGGCACTGATTAAGCTGCAGTGTACAATTGCATTTTGTTTGTTTAGATATTGTAAACATTCTAGCAATTTGACCTGAGTAATCAATCAATCAATATACGCTGTACTTGCATAATATGCATACCCCATGAAGGAATCTATTTGTGCAGGGGACCAAGGGCTTGATGTGACTTCCGAACGACAGAGCAAGTAGAGTAAAGTTTCTTTTCCAAGGAAACAAGGAGACGAAATGCCATTAGAGTTTGAAATAAATTGTATTGTTGTAATTACATACCCTATTCACTCGTCTAATTCAACTATTTTCCATCTGACAATCTCCTTAAATTAACAAAATCCCCATTTCCAAAAGTTTGACAAATAGTCATGCTCTATGACCGACACTTCATTTAAGTTATTTTAACAATTTTTGGCACGGTAGTATGAAAGCGCTCAACTGTAACGTGATCTAAATTCAAACAATGAGTAGTTGAATTGGACGAGTGGATACGGTATTGTAATTGTAATTAATAACTGTACTGTGACATCCATTGGTCCACCAGCAGCGACCGTAGGATCTGCTTGGGCTTAATCTCCTTCCACGTTAGACATGGCTGGACTATTATAGCGGACATCCTTGATGAGTGCCTACAGATTGCAATACTGTATAAGTGGTATATTTTGCGCTACATTTATTTTCACACTTTTGGTGCTCAGCTCCCCTTGCATGAAAATAAATGTAGCCCGAAAAATGTTATGTATATACGATCGCATGTAAAAAATATCAAGAACTCTAAAATTAAAATGTGCGAAATGATTCAGGTATTAGTCTTGTGCGAAAATAACCAAGCGCCAAAATATTGTTTGGACCCATTGTTCAAAATTTAGTTTTTAGTGTCATAAATTAATTGATCACAACTAAAAGAGGTTTCAGTTTAAAATTTTAGTTGAATTTGTTAGACTTATTATTATTTTCATTTTATGAGCAATTTGGTATTTCCGAGCTGCCTACTTTGTAAAATTATTAGTAGTTACCATAAATAAACATATTTTCACTTATCTAGATGGCACAGAACCTATTTCAGCTGTAAACTTTGATATAGATAATGAGAAAAGTATGTACATATATCATGGTACCAAAATGGTTATATAGTTTGAAAAAGAAGTTTAAGCAATGAGACCATGCCCAATAAATACATAAACTAATGGCAGCTTTGAGGGGAGGTTAGTAGCACAGCAGTTCTTCCATTACATTGCATTAACCATAACAGGGAAAATACTACAAATACAAAGTCCAAATATGTCACAATTAATCATTACTCAATCACCCCAGTCTATATCTAAACACAGAATGCCTAGCCTGCTTGAGTTTCCCCCCGTAGCACGAAGCCCATACTCTCGCCTCTGAACCAGAGGTTGCGGGTTCATTCCTGCTCACTCTATGATGTGTTTGTACTTAATTATTTTACCCCTTCCCTGTGAAAACACTAAAAACGGTGGGTACTGTTAGGGTTAACGGACCTTGAATTGGTTGCTATTCCAAACTTACTTTTGCTGGGTTTCCTCTGGGTGGTGAGCTTTACCCCCTGCATTGAAAACTGGCATATAGATCTTTCCTCTATTAACATGCCATATATTTATTTATGATGAATTTATATTTTGATGTAGGAAATATTTGGTAGACGGTGGAGTAAAATAGCTGAAAACATTGGGACAAGAACTACACAACAGGTGAAAAGCTATGCACATGCGTACTTCAAGAAAATGGTAAGAAGTTGGGCTTGAAATTAAATAAGATTATTTCGTTTAATAACTGTATTGACTCTTTAAACCCTTTAACTAAGCTCCAAAGTTTTATGTGATAAGGAAAAAACAGAAAAAGAACAACATAAATAAAGAAGAGAATGGGAATAAATGGAATTTCACGGAAATGCAATTTTCACATAAAAATAAAATTTGAATGAATTTTTGATCATTAAACAGCATAACAATAAATAAACATACAATCATACATTTTAAATCTTGACTGAATTTCATTTGATATTGAAAATAATCCTTAGAATTCCTGTTACAATTGCTATTTTTCACGATCCACACTACCTAGACAGTCAATTGTAATGAAAATGCCCATGATATTTTTTTTACGGAAAAGAACACAGAATTTTTACAACATGGAAAATTTGCCAGCTTACCGTTAACTTCTCTCTGTTTTTTTTTTAATTTGTTTAAGTAGTAGATCAGTACCACAATATAAAGTTAAGTAATCATGATATTCTTTATTTCAATAAAGTTACTGTAATGCAATGAATTCATTTTTCTTTTCAAGGCTTCTATTTCTGGAAAACCAAACACTAAATTAGACGACGAAACAAAGAATTCAAAGACTACAGACATCCACTCACATTTGCCTACAAGTTTTGATACTGGGACACCAACATGCAAGTCTCCTAAAGTGTCCCTCAAAAATGTTGCCAGAGCAACTAGAGGAAGACCTAGGAAGAAACCGTATGATCTTACATCAAACAAGATGAAGACTGAAGTAAATAAGTCCTCATCTCCAAAACGAAAGAGGAAGAATTCCACATCGCATAGTCCTGAAAAACTATCTAAAGAAAGCAAAGTTGAAGGTATCAAGCAAATTATTGGAGGAGATGTGATTTCGGAGGATGTTCCTGATGATAATTTTAATATTATTGAGGCCAGAGGTCAGAGGTCAGCACTTGTGATTCAGGAAGGGGAAAAAGTAGTTCTTCAGGATGCGAATGAATCGGATGAGGATATTGATGTTGACATCAGTGGAGATGATGATGATGATGATGTTAATGGTGATTTTGATATCAAAATGAATGCTGAAGATGTACATGCTGTGTTAAAAATGGAAAAAAGGGAAGTTGAGGATGATGAAAATGTTGAGAAGAATTTGTGTGATGTTGAAGACGAAAGCAGAGGTGGTTCTGATCAGGTTTTTGGACAAGTTAATTCTGGTGATGCCAAGTCAAGGTCTGAATCATCCAAATCAGGATGCAAGGATATGTTGAATATTTGTGAAAGATATGATAGTATAGAGACATCTGATTTTAATGCCAAAGAAGAATTTGATGAAAGGCAAAACAATGATAAGGATGTGGTTGCAAGTCAAGATAGTATTGATGCCAGGGCAGAGGATGGTATTGCAGCTAAAAGTGGAAATGCAAAACCTTTAATAAATGATGACAAAATTCAGGACTCAAGAGGTGCAGTATTGCAAACTTTGAAGTCACAAAGTAAAGAGGATGTGATAATCAGTAGCTCAGGGTGTGATGTGAACATTTCTGAAGAAGACTCAGATGTGCTATCACATAGTGAGCAATCTGAAGAACAGATAGAGGATGTGGTTCAGAGTAGCAATAAAGATACTGGTAGTATGCATGTATCATTGATAGATCAGGAAGATGTGGATTGCAATGAAGGTGTCGACAGTAAGGAAAGATCCTTGATGGATCAGAAAGATGTGGACTGTGATAAAGGTATCGGCGGTAAGCAACGATCTTTGGTTTATAAGGAAGATGTTGACCTCAATAAAGGCATCAACAGAAAGCAAAGATCATCGATGGATCAGAAAGATGGAGGAGCTGAAACATGCATTGAGGCACCAGAAAGTAGTAAGGACAGTGGCACTGAAATGCAACCAACTGGTCCTGAAGGGAATGCTGGTAATTTGAAGGCAGAGGAGTTTGTTCCAGAGGAGCCTAGTACTATAGATCTAGAAGGTAATGCTGCATTTTTAATAATTCCTGTGCGTTTAATATTTTGATCACACCTTGTGAATTATAAATTATACCCAAAGATATAGGCCAAATAAACGTTTATTTGCAGTGTAAACTCAAATTTAGTGCATTTTTTGTTTATGTTAAGCAGTGGCATGACGGGCACTTAAGGGGCCTGTTAACCCGGCCGTTTGTTCAGTAGCAGAATTTAGTTTTTCTGCATTTTCTGATACTTCAGCATGTTACCTTTTATTACAGACAATAAAATACTACAAAACAAAACTTTTAAACTTATTAATAGGTAAAATTAAAAGATCATTTTGACATTTTACAGTAAAATAAACACGTGGCAGTTGGCGGGAAATTATGGGCATAGATACGCGTCCTATATTTTGCGTTTAGGTTGCGTGTTTTGATGTGCGTGCCTTTTTGCGCGGTAACAAGTACTGCGTGCGCGGGTGAGCGCGTTGCGTTATGTTCTTGCATGAGCTCATTTGATAAAATCCCGCAATAAACTTGTCAATATTGTAAACAAAGACCAAATAATTGAACATTGGTATTTTAGATTTCTTTCTATATTTACAAAAAAAGGAGCTTAAATTCGGATCTGAAAGTTGAGTACAATACTTACCAATAATATCAATTACATAATAAGTTTTATTGTCCGATGCCCAAAGTTTAGACCTCAAAATTCATGGATTTTAGGTCAAAATGTGCGATTTCTTCATTAAACACGGGATTTCTCCATTTCAGTTTTGATGAAAAAACATCATTTTTACGGGAAACGTAACTAAAAAAACTAAAAAGTGCAAGGAAAGATTTGTCAACCATTATGTACAGTATATCAAAATCTAGGATCGCGTTTCTCATTTTTCAATTTAAGGTCCTAAAATCAAAGATATTCATTAGTTTCTATCAAAATTGATGCATATAAATGTCGGAAACGGCACATTTAACATGGTTTTTATTATATTTCGAAAAAATCGGCTTTATTTAAAAAAATAAAAAATGCGATCCTAGATAATTGTGTGCAGTTTCCAAAAAAACATATGTGATAAAATGGCAGTAACAATTTTTTTAGTTACCTTTCCCGTTTCATGTGTAGGCAAAATCACTGCTTTTTGCTATTTTTTACCAAATATGGTAATTTTTGAACCAAACCAATAGCATAAACAGATTCCTTGTCAAATTTCCTTTCTAGAAATGTATACTTTTTCATACTGTAACTTAATATTTTTAGACTTATAAGCCAAAAAAGAAAGTCAAAATAAAAGCCTTAACAGGCCCCTTAAAGTATGTGCAAAAGCCCGGTGCTTGGGAAAAATTGAAATCATAAAAACAGCAAATATTCTCAAAATTACTAGCACTTTGCTTCAGATTATGTTAAATATATTTTATGAAGATGAGTAGGCCTATCTGTTAAATTGAAAACATTTCAGAATTTAATTCATACATTTTGAGGAAGATTTTCATAGTTGAAAGGTATTCAAACACGCCACAGAGTTGTTCATCGCGAATCAACAAGTCTGCATCCGATGCATTGGTGTATTATCACGCTTGGGTGGCTAAAGCCACCGTTGCGCGATAAAAATATGCAGATGCATGGATATGCATTGTTGATTCGCGATTAACCACTCTTTGGCTTGTTTGAATACCTAAGTGTTGAAGGCTAAATTCACTTCTCATCTTTCTATTTTTATATGGATATGGAGTTCACAATCAGGATTTAAACCCAGGACCTTCCATTTATAATTGGATGTTGATCAGTTGACCCCAATTCTTTTTAAACTGCAAAATAAAATGCATTGGCTGATTTCTTCTTACTTCTTTTTACAGGTATAATACCAAAAGCTACAGAAGAAAAGATTTTAGACAAAGACGTCATACTTGAAGAGGAGAAGTTAACAAACCCTGAATATTTTCAAGACAGATCAGCAAAAACACCACTGAGATACTTGTCAATCAGGAATAAAATTATTGCCTGCTGGTAGGTACTTGTTTCTTAATGGATTTAAATCTTATCAAAGTTCATACATGGTGTTAATGTCGAAGCAACAAAGTTGAAAATCCACACAACATGAATCTTCAATGTTCGATGAATGCGTTGTAGCCCTGCATTAACCGTTGCTATATGAGGCTGTGGAAGATCCTAGATCGGTGAGTTTGTTCTGAAGAATTTAGTTGTGATGTGGCATTAGCAGCTGCATTTCTCAAGGAATTACCTTGTGTTACTGTCTGTTGTACAGTCTGTGTTTTTGTAACTGGTCTAGAAATCGGAATATTACCGGTTGATTGTGAAGATTGTGTCAATTCTCGTTGCCTACCTCCGGGGAGCTATAATTTCTCTTCCTCCTTTGTTTTAAATTGGTCCATACAAAAATCCATCTAAAAATGGAAATTGATGATAGCAATAGAAACTATGAAATATATAACCAGATATCGTATTCCACTCACAAACAGTTAAAATGCGAACATGAAGTTCAAAAACAAGAACAAACAAATTAGCCAAACTCATCTTAATGTTCTGTCACACATCACCGTATAGAGCAAAAAGTATGCCTAACGTACGTTATCCCACTACTGTTCTGTTTTATGCATTGTTGTTCATCTGTGTTCGTCACAAGTACGTTCAATACATTATCCATATGGTCTGTCCGTTGCGTATGCGTTTAATTAATTATTCATACGGTGGTGATCCGTTTAGTACATGTTGAATATCATAAACTTCTTTACGTTATTCGTACCTTTTGCTCAATATGGTGATGTCTGACAGAGCCTTTAGGAAATTGACACCTAGCAATGGAATGACATAAGCAAAAAATTGGCAACAGCAGGTTTTAGCTAAATCGAATTCTCATGGTTAAATCGCTATCACGACAAGCCTATCATTGGACGGAAAAATCGCCCGTATACAACTACGTCGCACAAAAATGATAATTGACAATTCCAGGTTTTGCAAGTACTAATTACAGATATTTTTCAGCATGCGCCTCAAAAACAATAGTACCATATCATTATTTGAGTGCAAAACAGTCGCATCTGCAATGGCTGCCATTTGTCATATTTATTTAAAATCTTAACACTAGAATGCGTAAATCCTTGTTTTTTGAAATGATCTGAAGAATCATTGCAAGTTTCATTTTGAAGGAAAATAAAAACTGAATTAAAATGGAACAATGGATAGTTGTATTTTTCATGTTTTTAAGAAATAAAAAACAAATTATAAAATAATTATGTTATTTGATTTCAGTATCACTATGTTCTAATAACTGTCATATATGATTAGATTAAAGGAGCTTGGTCCAATTTTTCAAAATTACGTTTTTAATGTCATATGAAAGATGACAACTCAAAAGATTTAAGTTTCAAATTTCAGCTCAATCGGTCTAACCATTATGATTTTATGGGCAATTTTGTAATTCACAGCCGCCTATACGTTACTGTGTAAAATTAATTATGGTTACCATAATTAGACAAATTTTCATGTATATCTCAAAAACAAAACGTAATTAAGCCATGCAATTTCACATGGGTTATGAGAAAAATATATTAGCAACATTTTGATACCAAAATCTCAAAAAGTTTGAAAAAAAGTTAAAGGCAATCGGACGAAACTCCTTTAATAAATGCTTTACTTGGCCCTCGAAAAGATAATACACCTTGTGCTGAAGTTGTGGCTTTGCCTCGTGAACGTGGGAAAACTTCCGCACACGGTACAATTTTATACTCGTCTCAAGGAATTACAACATGATGAAGTGTAAAAATAAAATTTTGAATATAAATTTACTATTCTTGAATTCTTCAGGAAGAAATGCAAGCCATTGTATCTGACTAAGACGGCAGTCCGACCGTACTTGAAAGGCCACGGCAATGTGAACTGTTTCAGTGCAATACACACAGCATTGGAACACTTGGGAGTCATAAACTTCGGTCTAGGTAAGCTTTTAAATCTAAGGTCGTAATTATATATGACGTTCATTTCAAACGAGCCGTAAATGCAGCAAACTTCATTTTGCGCAACAGGTGAAAATACATATGTCAAGATCGTAATTTGCAAAAATTTGATTTTTTGACAGATTCACAATCCTTACTCCTGCTCTGACTGTATGTTTACAAAAAAGTTATGTCAGCAAGCAGCATGGACCAGCTCGGCGCACTTATCTGGTACATTGAGCGCTTAAATAAGTGGCATGTGACGAATATCGTTTGGGCATGTCTGTGATCTTTTCTTCCTTATATCGTTTACTAAAATAAATTTTTAAAACATCTCAAGTACTTATTATGGTTAATCTAAAAATGATATTTTACATGCAATGTACTTTGTTCCAAGATAAATCTACTGTGCTTATGGCTGCTGGTCGTGTGTAAATTTGTATATATGATGCTAGCAGCCTTTGGGTTAAGGGTTGCTTCAGAGTAGCTGTTGCTTTGTAACTGCATCAGATAGTCACATCTGTGCAATTCAAAATTGCCATGCAGTATGGAGTACTACACTTTTGCCTCTGTAAGTCATGGTGACCAAAGTTGAATTTAATCCAACAATGTTTTGTTTCGACCAAAATGACATGTTATTGATTATTAAGAGCTGATAGTGCTGGTTGCAAAATTTTCCAGGATTACAACTAAATATTGAACAATTTTGATGTTGTTGCAACCACCATGGCTCAATTTAAAACCAGCTTCACTCTGCTAAATCTCATTGCAACCAGCAAAATTGTTCTGTTTTTATAATTCTGAAGTCCATCACAATTTCTTATTTCAGAGAATCCATTTCCACAAGCGAAGGCCCAGAGAAGCAGAGCAGTAGAAAGCATTCTCATCCCTGCTGTATTGGTAAGGAAAAGATATCATCATGTGAGTGCAAGAAAGTTGTATCTGCAATAGCTGCCATATGTTATAAATTCAACACCTTGGCACTAGAATTCGAAAAATTCCTAATAATTTCTCCCCCATATGTTGATGGCTCTTGAAATGGTTCTCAGGTGACACAGTCACTGAGCCACTGACCCAAGACTGGAATTCTACAGTGTGCAATTCAAATTTATGTAAAGTGGCAGCTATTGCAGATACAACCTTCTTACACTCACATGACTCTGTGTTAAGATACACCAGTTTTCCTGCAATAATCAAATTCCTACATTTTTTTTATTCCAGTCATTTCCTACAGTTAATCCCAAGAGGATTTATAATTTGAGAATCAATTTTCAATCGTTTTGCTACAACATAGTAGATTGGCCACTTATCCCTGTAAAATTATTGAGAGCTTCACATCTAAACATTTTTTTATCATAACTTAAGGGTGAATTGGACAAAACTTGAGAATTTTATCTGCAGGCAATATACACTCTTTATGTTCGGTAATAACTGTTTATTTTCCATGGTAAAAACATTGCCTTCATAGATTGCAGATAAATCAAAAGAAATTTTCCATTGTATCTGTTATAAAACCAATTTTGAAATTTTACTCTAGAGGGCAGTATTTTTTGCTGTCATCAACGATAATTGATATTGAAAGAAAATCTAAATATTTTGATATATAGTAGTTGATTGTGACAATTAAACTTTGCATGCTTCCAATATTACCACTATAGTTGTTGGATTTAATTCGTGAACGCGTTCTCGGAGCTTTGTTCGTACACGCGAACTAAATAACCTTGAAAATATACGCTCGCGTCAGGGATCACTGCGTACTTGCTATAAACACGCGTTCACGAATTAAATCCAACAACAATAACACTTCAAATGAAGTTTAAATCCCGAAATGTTTAGAAAAAAGTTTTTGGGATAATGCTGAACTTTTCCAATGGTTGGTTTCTTATTTTATGTTGTTTGTATATATTGTAGTTTTATTATAATTGTACATGTTATATATGGAAATAAAATTAATTCTGAATGCCCCTTTAAACATTAAAGTAAATTGTATTAAAAAAAACATTTTTGGAAAAGAAGTTCCACTAGGTTTTTGATAGAACAAACTGAACATACTTTAAACATACTGTCTTATTTTTAGAAATCAGAATACAAGATTGAGACACAGAATTATTGTATGACCCAGTTCATGAATTGACACCTTTTGAATTGATAATTATTTTAATTTTATGCAGAGACCACGTCTAAAGAGAACCTGTACATTGTCAGAAGCAAAGACAGAAGTAGCAAAATCAGACGACAGCAGGACAGGTGCAAAGTAAGTTAAGTTTTTAAACAGGAAAACAAATGGGCTGCCACAGCAAAAGGGTGCCTTTGTCAGTTCATACAGCTCATTGTAGCATATCTGGTGTATACTACCATAATGCTACAATGAGCAACATGTACAAGTCGACAACTGCATTGTTTTGCCGCGGTGGTCCATAAATCAGAGCACTTGAGGAACATAGAGAATACAGGATTTGCATCTTGTAAAAATGTATTAAAAATGTATAATGAAATTAAGATCGTTAAACTGTTGGTTATTATAATGACAGTACTAGTGGAAAATACAAATAAAGGTTAAAATTCTATACTAGTAAATGAGGCCAAGAAATTTGACAATTTATTTGACCGACAACAATTTTGCAAATGGGTTGTTTACAGTCAGGGTACCTCTATAAAAAAATTGCATACTGCGCTCCTGTTTTAACTGTTGAAGCTTACTTGGATTTTAAAGTTCTTTTGTGAAAATATTGATTAGGGTTAGGTTTACCTACAAAAGTAGAGAATGGTTTGAAATAAATCAAGTTTTGTAAAAAAATATGGTGATATATGATTCGTAATCAAAAATAAATTGCTTTTTTTGCTTTTCTCAAATTTTGAGCAGTTCAACAAGCATTAGGAATCATTATTTGTTAATTTAGAACCAATATGGTCAAGACCTTTTAAAATCTTGAAGCTGGTAAGAATTTATGAACAACAAATACTCATATTATAGAACTGACCTAGCTTGGATTAAAATTATGTTTATTTGCAAATGTGAATACCTACACTCGCGGTCTAAAGTATTTCCGCACAAACACTTTATTCAGCCATATCTCACAAGGCGTTTATAAGGAAACTATCTGGAAACTTATGTTGCTTTTGGTCAGATCTGATAGGTAATCTAGTTAAGTGTAAAATTGAGCTCCGAATGGGATCAACCCCCCTCACGTACGGGTAGGGGGCAACAACACAAATGGGTCGAAAACCATGTGAATCTGCATGTGTCAGTCTATATGTGAACATTTAGTATAAACCTTTTAGTTTACACTTTTTCAATGTGCTTATTCAGAGCTCATTAGGTGAATTTGCATGAAACTTATGAGAGGGATAAATCCATGTTATAATAATAGTAATAATACACAACATTTATTGAGCGCCTTATACAACTGTTTCAAAGCGCTGTTGCCCTATGAATGTTCTGCAGATCTGAGAAGAGTTTTGTTGGAAAACATG
>JXSR01S011090.1:79560-92601 GCA_000969725.1 Ophiothrix spiculata
ACATTCTATAAAATGATTGTTTTAAATATTTTGGAGTTGAAATAAAAGCAAATATTTTGCAGAGTTTAGAAGAAGTATAAATGTCTTAAATGTGTAAAATCGTAATAAGAGTACAACTTTTGTGTTTATTTTGCCCTAATGCTAAATAAAAATGCCTACTTTACTGGAGATCTCATGTAAGGCATCAAAAAGATAAAGATTTATGTAGATTTCTTAATTGCTAAACCTTGCAGTTTTTTACTTCTATATCTGTCTGTGAATTAAACCATTTTAGGGGATCTATTGCATTTCAAAATAGTGCTGTTATTGATTGTCAGAAGTATTGATTGTCGCAATATTTACAAAACTTTCAACACGTCGATACACAAAATGGTAGTATCAATACTAAACGACATAAAGGCTGAGGCTTTTAAAACATTGACTGCATGCTTGAAATAAGAGAAAGAGCTGTCTCCCATTCGTCTTTAAAATGGCATCACGACCAGAAACAACACCTGGGGTGGTATCCCAAGTCCCCCCGAATAATATTGAAATTGTCGAGTTCCAAAGTAAACAAGCCAATCGTAATGATATATGGAACCACTGTGGTTTTCTCCAAAAAAAAATGTTCAAAATGTACCAAAGGTTAATTTTTGTACTCATGCATAATGTAGTTTTTGCTAATTAAGCTTAGACTGTTTACTGTTAACTCAAGCCTGTGAATCAAACCTTGTTAGTATCGATAATATTATCGACATATCGTATGTATGTCTTTCGACATATCACTACTCTAAAAGCTTATCGATCACAGCACTATTTCAAAATCATGTCCGTTAATTGATCTTTAAATTCAAAGTTTGAACCAAAGGATCTATTTAAATCTTGAATTTCTCAGTGGATATAACTGAGATGGGATCTGAATCACAAACCTGAACTTCAGTGAAAAAAATTTTGGTGAAGCTCATGGAATCCTTATATTGTACTGAAACAAACAGCACAAACTTTCCATTGATGGCAGATGGTGCGATACTACGTATGGGACTATCCATCAACTTTTGTACCCACTGATCTTACTGGCTCATGGATGTCCGCTAATGGTTCTACAGGTAGTTTATCAAAATGCTTGTATGTCATTGGTGAAAAAGTGTGAACAATATTTATAGCAGCCAAGTTAGCTCAAATGGTAAGGCGCTTGCTTACGGTACTGAAGGTTCTGAGTTCAAACCCTGCTGGATGCCATAGTTAAGTGTGCTTGAAATTCCCTTGAACAAGGATCTAGCTGCTTGTCTCATGGAAACCCATACTGCTGATCCGGGCAGCGATGGTGCTTATGTGGGCTGATCAAGGTTCAGCGCTCCTAGAGGTTGCAGCAGAACCTGCAATGATGCTTGGTATGGAAAGGAGCTTACTTGGGCCACAGTGGTCAGCGAACACCTGTAAAGTGTGCAGAGACCATGTAGAATTACAAATCTGAAAGGCATAGTGCACTATTATAAATCCCCAGTATTTGTTAGTATGTATTTATATTGCCCTTGACTATTTACATTTTATGAAAAAGTGAGGATTTTGAATGCGATGATGCGTGATTGTTACAACTGGATTGAATTTGTTATGTTGTACACCTAGGTATGTGCTGCTGAAAGAACAGAATATGCTGATGACGATGGAAGAGGAAGCAGAACGCAAAGATATCACTATGCCCAGCCCAGAGAGGTTAGATAAGGTAAGGAATCAACAGTCATCAAATGGGATTTTTGCGCAAGCACCTTCATAAAGGTGGTTTCAGACTAGCTGTCGTTGGGGCACACGACGTTGCGCCACACGACAAACATTTGCAATTTTGAGTTGTCATGCTCTAGCACGACACATTTGCATATTGCCGCAATGTTCTGTCGCAAGCAAAGTTTAATTTATTCCAACTCAAAATATCGTGTCGTTGCGACCATCACGACAGGGTAATCGATATATCGGCTTGTCGTGCTTGCCGCAAACATTTTCTGATGCGACAAGGTCGAGTTTGCGCACTTTAAATTTGTACCTGTCGTGCGACAGTACGACAGGCTAATTTGAAACCAGCTTAACTTTTTAAAAATTGCATGAATTAGCTCAAGCTTGAAAACCTTACAGGGAACATTGGTATTGGGTATCGCCATAAATTTTGGCAGCCAAATTTAGATCGCCATAAATTTGGGAAGGAATCTAAATTCGGCACAGCTGCATTTCTCTTTTCGGTAGTGTCAAATAATTATAGATCTGAACACATACTGTATAAGTGGTATTTTTCACGCTACATTATTTTTGCACTTTTTGTGCCAAATGAAAAGAGCACAAAAATAAATGCCCCACAAAAATTAATGTGTATTTGTTACAAAGGAAATTCCATACTAGCCAAATGTTCACGTGCGCGAAAATAAAAACGCGCAAAATGGTCCAAAATTAGCTGTGCTCGAAATTTTTTGAGCGCGAATTTATTGGCGTTGACAGTATGTGGTATAAAAAATTTGAAATTCATACGGAAACCAATGAAGTGCCATATTTTGTAACAATCACAAAGCATGGGTTCTAGGTTTAACAGTTGCCGAAAGTGTTCTATATATATATATTGAGCTGTTTATCAGTGTTTCCAGCAACTTCCTTAAACTTTGAATTCTAACTTATGCATCATTATTTTCAAGGTCCTTGAATCCATGAAAAACATCAAAGCTGTGACCAAGGAGAGAGACGAAGCCTTGAATGAATTGAAGACCGGACAGAAAGAACTGCACCCGGGCAGATGGGAGAAGACCGTGTTTGGATATATGCGCTATGTACCGGCAAAGGAGCACTTTGTTCCTGTATATATGAATAAAAAAGTAAGTACTTAGGAGATACCTTGCCATTGTAAACAATTATGTGATTTTACAATATGTGACCATCCACCATAAACATCCAGTAAAGTCTGTCATGATCAATTTTGTTTTATATCAAATAGAACATATTTTCAGCTTTAAAATGATACTTGGATTAGGTTTTAATGATATCCAGATGTGGAGTTACTGATTCAAGCTAGACTATGTAAAACTGCGAAATCTTCATTTAAAGTGTTGATTTTGTGCATTTGCCACTTTTTCAATTAACTATGTCTAGAAAATGTTACTTTTCAAGTATGTTGTAGCTAAAATGAAAGCTGATATTTTGCAAAAAGCATGACTATTTCAAACATGCAAAAATCTTAGTTTTGTGAAAATGCAACTTTTGCATGTTTGACCGCTATCTCAAAATGAAAACTGCTGACTTTACTGGAGGTTTGTGTTGGATAGTCACATATAGGAGAAGGAAATTAACGGTTTTATATTATCCTTTTTGATATGTCATCAGCCATGGGACCAAATGGGTTAATCCTGTTCATACCAACCACAAGGCACAGAGATTTTAAAACCTCTATCCAAATGCCAACAAATTTTGTACTGACCCCAAATGTGGAATTCATATGCTCCATTCTGTTGTAACCTACCAAGCTGAAATCATTCTGCTTCAAAATTGACAAACATGATACATTTCATGTCAGGATGACATTGGGAAGATTTAAAAAAAAAAATCTGTAACAAATCAGAAGTTTGAATAAGTTCTTTGCTGCAGCAATTTGGAATTCAGACTGTCATGTAATGCATCGTGACCAATTTACACGCATGCGTGTATGAATCAGTCAAGATGTATCACGTAATTAACCATTTCATGACCTCGCGCATATGGATTTTTTTGGAAGTTTTGTAAGAGTAAACTCTCTAGGGTAAGCGAGTTAGCGTAGTAGTACTTCCCTCGAGTCCTGGGTTTGATTCCCGGTCCCAGCGCTGTACTTGCATTGGGTTTTCAGTCCATGCTCACTTTGCTGGTTCTTCTCCGGGTACTCCGGATTAAAGAATGTAGAAACGTACGCTTGATTCAAATCTTTATGAAGCTGGCCGCTGTTGTTGTTTAATTGCATTTTGAATGTTATTGAGTTGCATTTTTGATATTCAAATACAGTGTAAAAAGATTTGCTGACTGCAAAAATATTCTGTCTAGAATATATTAAGAAATATGAAATAAACACTGCATTGGAAATCATTTTTTTTTACATTCTAAATAAAATTTGTACCATTTTCTATTCCAGTATGCTACTAAAAGAAGAAAGTATGGAGGCTATATGATTAAGTACATTAGGCTTTGGATGGAGAAAGAACTAAAACTTCGCAAAAAACGTGCCAGATCAGAAAAGAGGAAGGAAGAAAAGCTGCGTAAAGCATTTCCTGACTCGGATTATTGGAAAGAGTGATTTATATAATCTTATTCATAGAAATAACTGTTATGACATGAAGATGATACTTAGTAGAGATTTGAAAGCTCAGCTCTTCAAAATGGATGCCTATAAATTGTAAGGAAGAAGCCAGAACCAGGGTGGGAGGAGGGCAATACGTCGATCCTGGGTTTGCCAACAGGAAATCAATCTTTACTGAGATCCCGCAATGCACTGATAAAGCATAACGATGTACCCAAATAAGCGTGAAATGGATGCGCACTACCACCCATCCCAAACAACAATTCAAATTGCCCACTTTTGTGTATATGAATTGCAGGAGCTAATGTCACGGCTTATTAGTTTTATAGGCAAAACTGTGTTTGGGCTAAAATTTCCATTACACGTTACTTGCCTTACACTTTTGTACCGTTGATTTCGACATTTCACCGTTAATAAATCATCCAATATTTAGTCCACAACCCACTATGTTACCATTTTCAATACCTTGAAGGACATGAATATGCCTTGAGGGCATCATTGTGTCTTTCTCAACCCTCAAATTAGATCACATAGTAGTGGGTGGGCTAAATATTGGATGATTTATTTCCAGTGAAATGTCAAAATCAGTGGTACAAAAGTTTAAGGCAAGGAGCATGTAATGCAGTAAAGATTGATTTCCGGTTGGGAAACCCAGGATCGACGTATTTGAATACCATTCTATGAGCATGTGTGACCAGAAAATGAACTTTGCAAAGATTTGAGAAAAAGATCTCTTTTAACAGCATGACATCCAGATGGACTTCCAGATGTGTTCAAAATGTACCATAAACCAGGCAAATTGACTAGAATTGGGGAACCATTCCAGAGCTTTATAAAACCAATATCAAGCATTTACTTTGTTGATTGTTTTGACTGCCCTCTATTGAGAGAACAACATTTTTCATTTCCCGGGACATATGAATGAGACAAATAATGTGTAAACTACATACGAGGAGGTATCAAAAAGTTTTAACCCTAACTGCACTGGGGCGGACACTGCTTCAAATGTAACTTGTTTCCTCTTTTTTAGCTATATTGAGCTTTTTTTACATTATAAGACATTGAATTTACATTTACTGACATGTTTCTTATAGAGTAATAATAGAGCAATCATAATACATATTTTGAAAATTAAAAATGTCTTCGAAGGTCAAAGGATAACCATAATAAATTTGCATATATCAGTGAAAATATGGTATTTTAGGACTTTTTTGAGAAATAAATATAATTTTTTCAATAAATAAAGAATAAAATAAGTTGAAAATCATCAGAAAATACCACATATATATCTAACAACACTGAAAAGTGCTTTTTACAGGGATTGATTTGCTATTGAAGAAGTGGCGTGGCGTTTTATCAATGTTCATTGACCAAAACTGACCGGAAAAATTGGTAAAAGTTTCCGAATTCTGCAACCTTTATATGAAAAACAAGCAAAAAATACAATTTTGCAAATTGGTCTGAAACAGTATTACTTTTGCATTTTCCTGTTTTGGTGTTCACATGAAAGTTGTTGCTAATATCAATAGGCATATATTCAAAACATTTTCAACTGTGAATATTGAACAATGTGTGTTTTATAAAGAAAACTTTTAACAAAAAATTGTAAAAAGTAACCAAACCTGCCGAATTTTGAAGATTTGTCATTTTGTTTTTCAAGGTTATCCTTTCCTCCAAATCATTGCTGGAAGTAAATTCTGGTTGGAATTTGTATTTCAAAACATACTATACCCACAGAAATTGAGAAAATGATACAAACCTCACCCAAAAGCCATTAGAATTGTACCTAAATGCTTATGGGACACATGTGTCCCATAAGACGTCCGCTCAGTGCAGTTAGGGTTAAAGATCACAAAGAAGAAATGCAGCCAGTAACATGATTTTATTACGTGACCCTTAAGGCCTAGTATCCATTGGTTGTTCGCATATTCAGTATTCCCTTGTCTCGTTTACTATTGTTTATAATTGTGCGGCGCAACACAGACAATAAACTTTGTTCTGCTTAGTGATCATACTAGTGGCCTATGTACGGCAGATGATTCTTACGACCTGGCAGCACCAACAATCAACATGTTCATACTTGGTGAGCACCAGGTAATAGGAGTATCTGCCGTACACAGGCCACTGATATGATCACCAAGCAGAACGAAGTTTATTGTCTGTGTTGCGCCGCACAATTACAAACAATAGTAAACGAGACAAGGGAATACGGAATATGCGAATAGCCAATGGATACTAGGCCTAAGACATCCATCTGTACATAGCCACTGTGCAAAGTAACACATTTCTCCCACTTAAAACCTACAGGCCACAGACCAACTTGGTAGAGGTCCTGCTTTATTACGTTATTATGATATCATTTTTTTAATCAATTTCCATAATTTTGGTATCAATGGGAAAGACGACATTCTAACCTATATTATGGTATCAAACATCTGGGCTTGTCCTTTTAGAATTAATGGCCTGAAACCTTCAAATGCAGGGATTCAATTCCGCCACGTATCTTTGATTTCTCCATACAGTTTATCTGGTTGGCAGAGGCAGGTTGTTGACATCTATTGACACCTGTACAGAAAGTGTAAATGACATTGAATCGATATCATTTTTGCACCATAATGTACACAAGGACAAGTGACCATCCTGACAAAAATTCATAGATTTCATTTCCTTCTTGGTGATCTTTTTGATACCCCTTTGTATTTGACAACATGCATTTTTGTTGTATGGTATGTATCCAATACCCGTTCGATATGTTTCCTCAATTTTGGTATACTGTACTTCATCATCAAGGACACATTAGTAATGGCTTTGTTAAATTTGTCTATAAAATTATGAATTGAGTTGTACAAACTTGTGTGTAAAATAAATTGATCAGAATACAATTAGGTTTTGGACGATCGAAATTCAATTGTATGTTTGCAGTAAAATTAGTATAAAAGTTCATCGTGTTGATATAAAATCATGCGTTGTTTTTATCTGGTGATCTCAACAGTGGTTTTTACATACCTCAAATGTTTGGATGATTTACTACATCCTTCATATGGAGTTGTCGATCTGGAGGAAGTTACAATCTTAGACTGGGAGCTAAAGTACTAAAGAGGGTGGTGTGAAGTAGGCCATATACATCAGAGTTAACTAACCATCACTCAATAGAGACGAGAGGGGATGGTTGGGGGTTTGCGTCATAAATTGTCGAGGGTTTACGACTCAATTTTGAGGACAAGTGTTAACAACAGGCGGTACAGGCAGCGATTTATGAGAAGATTCAAAATTTAGGGACTAGGGATTTCTAAGACGCAAATTTAGTATACATTTTAAGTATCTTTCTATTGGCGCATTGATATTTACAATATTACAAAGGTCATATTCTTAACACTTAAGTGACCAAGGTATTTCACACCCGTTGGTGCCCAAGGGGGGGGGGGGGTTCCTAGGGACCCCCTCTTAAAAAAACCGCCCTTCCGATATGAATTTTACATTGAAAGTCTGGTCAATGATAAAGCATGTAATAAGGACCAAAATGCAGAAAAAATGTTGAAAATTGGATGAACTGTTTCAAAATGGCGGCCGAAAAACCATTTTTTGTGTCGCGTTTAAAATTTTCCGGCCAAAATTTCAAAAACCATGTTCCCGAAGGAATTTTCACATGAAATTTTGCTCAAATTTACACATTGCAAGTATGATTACATTGCCAAAATAAAATTAGAAAAAAGTTATTTGGTTTCGATTTTATGAGCAAAACAAATTTGAACAGCGCCCTCGAAAAATCACTTTATGCTAATTGGCACGAAAACGACTGGATCGATTTGAATTTTTTTGCCACTGAGGGACCCGCTGCATTTAAGTTTGACAATTACATGGAGCGGCGATGTAAATTTTTTTTGCGTTTCTGTTGTAGGGCCCCTAGGAACGAATTGAAATAACGGTGGGCGATACTGCGTATAAATACCAGTTGAATTTGACGGTGATGAGGCATGGCCAACATCGTCTGTGTTTACAAGGTCAATGACCTCTAATCTCGGTTGCCAGTCTAACTTTACCTCTACCAACTATAGATGAAGGATGTAGCATGTCATCCAACAATTTTAGGTATGTAAAAAAACAGTACATTTAGATCATCAGATTAAAACGAAGAATGCAGTAAAATTTTTATCAGAGCCCAATTTCATTAAACCTTTCAAAATTAGTAAGTTACTAGAACTTGGCATAATTCCAAGTAAGTAGTTTGTTGCATTTCATAAAACCATTATAAGTCGAAGCAAGAATAATTCTAAAAAGATCTCAATTATGCTTCATTTATTCTCCCTAAAATGGTAACCCCATTTTTGTGTATTTTCAAATAAATAATTCTAACTTGTTTCTGTTTTGAATCATTTATCATCGCACATCCTACATTTGCTTATTTCAAAAGCTCTAATTTGATGATATTCCAAATTCATTAAAAGGGTCTTGGTCCAATTTTTCAAAATTAAGTTTTCAATGTCATTTGAAAGATGACCACTAGAGACGTCTAGGTCTCATATTTCAGCTGATTCGGTCAAACCATGTTGATTTTATGAACAGTTTTGTATTTCAGAGCTACATATACGTTACTGTATAAAATTAATTATGGTTACCATAATTAGACACATTTTCATATATATCTCCAAAATGTTGGAACATAACTCGGCCATGAAATTTCACATAGGTTATGAAAAAAAATATGAGCAATATTTTGGTTCAAATATCTCAGAGAGTTTGAAAAAAAGTTGGAAGTTATCAGACCATGCTCCTTTAATATTTGTAATGTACCTAAATTTGGCAATTGGATTGGTCTACCATACCTGCCAACTGTCCCGATTTTATCGGGATTGTCCCGATTTACAGCTCTCAAAATGGCCAAAAATCGGGACGTCCCGATTTTGAGATATTTAAAAAAATAAAAATACAAGGAAAAGTCGCCAATATTTATGGTCTTGTGGCATATATTTGGGCCAGATTCTCAAAAAAGCTGTTAATAAACACAAGGAAAGTCGCAAGGGGACATGTAGTCAATAAATATTTGTGCTCTTGGAACACATATTTGAGCCAAAATCTTACAAAAGTCGCCACCATTCTTCTTCTATTTTATTGGTGGTTCCCAGCTTCTTACATTGACTTCAACACACTCAACACTTTTTTAAAAATCTTCAATGACACCTTAGAATCAAAAACGGGTCAGGTGACAGGTTCCCTATTAATTTAGGTGCACCAACTGGTGACTGTAATGCCACTGTAAAGGTATGGAGTCAATGTGCTTGCACCAAGAGAAATAATGGCATGAGTTGGATAATATAGGTAAATGAGGAGGGGGTGGATGATACCCCCTCCAAAAAAAAAATAGTAGGAATGCTAAAATTGATTAAATTATTATAATTTTATAACCCATCATATATGATGAAATCGGCCAACTGTGACCTACCGTAGGGTCAGTAGGTCAATTTTAAAATGTACATTCCAATACAAATGTATAGTAATATTGGATACAAAAACCCATTTATCTCATAAACGGAACAAGTTTTTCATTTTAATCCAAAATTCAAGTTATTGTGTTTTTGCTCCTTTACAACCACATCAACTTTTAAAAAGGGACCCCCAGGAGTAGAGTGCACCCCAGCTGGTCCCCATGAGCAGGACTTGGGCCCTTACAGGGGGTCATAATGTCAAACACTTTGTTTATTTTTGGACACACTTATACCCCTGAGTACAACATTTTGCTGTTAGTCTACCTATTGAAATGGTCTCTCCTGTGGTATTGGATGTGCAGAAGTCCTCTTACTAGTGGGTGGGGCTTTACCCCTCAACCCCCACCAGGGTCCCATCAGTGCCCTTAAGGGGCCCTTGAAACAGGCTGCCATGGCCCTCATCTACTTGAGTTGCAATAATAAATTACCAACTCCAGGAAGTATGCACATGCTCACTTTCTTTACAATACATGGCTATGGTTTTTTTCAACCTTTAATACATCAGTTGAAAGTATGAAAATAAAGTTTCCTTGGCTTTTAATTTGTTGAAATCTTTACAGCTTCAAAGCGCCCCCTTGAACCCCAGCCAGGGCTCCCGCCCCCTGGTCCTCCGACGAACGCCTCGCGCGTCTTTTTGTCCCGATTTTAGGTTTCACAATGTTGGCAGGTATGGTCTACATAAATGTTAATGTCTGAGTGAAAGTCAGCTGGGAATAGTTAGGAAATACCCAAGAGCTTTTCTAAATTTAGCAAGCAACTATGAACATTGCTAAGCTTAGAATGTTTTTTTCAAATGGCTTTAGCAATTAGCGATAGAGACAAACTTGGCTCAGAATGGTTTTGTGAAAATTAGGCCGTAGTTTCTGCAGAAACTGGTCCAAACTACACACAGCTTACAGAGGTTACATACTGTTAACCAAAAAATATTTGCTTGCAGTCTAATTTTGCCACGAACCAAAAATTTGTGAAATTATAATGCCACGAATATTAAAGATGCACAATTTGATTTCGATAGTAAACTGGTGCTATTAATGAAATTAAAATGATGCAGAAAACTCCTTGAGAAATTAATGAATTTTTTGTGTCTGCAAATATTGCTTGTTTTAAATATATAGCACTTCTTTTGCAATTGAGTGCTTGTGGCATAGGAATTTATAATGATGCCATGTGAATAGTTTGGCACAATATCCTGGGAAATTGGATTATGCTCCTGTAACAGTGAGTGAATAAGTTTCAAAAAGCTTGAGAACTCCCATGAAGATGTCCTGATCTATATGATTGTGATCTCAAAGCAAAATAGCATTTTGAGCTTGAATGACCTTTATTGACCACATCCAAAAAAGTTTTCAATTCAAGATCCTTCATGTCATCAGGTTTCATTACCCCTTATGGTTTAGGAGATATGCTGTGGATAAAATTGTGTAAATTATGCAAAATGTTAATTAGCATATTTTGTGCTTGACTTGCACATGGCACATCCAGCTCAGTCCCAGCCCCACCCACTCATCAAACATCAATTTAGGGCATACTTTTTCCGAGATTAGGTCCGGACAAGAATCATGGATGGCAGAATGCCAGACAGTTTTAAGGAATGAAAGGTCTCTGTCTGAAAAAAAATTCAGCCGAGACAAAAAATGAGAGGCAAATCATTCTGTTGTTTTCTTCATAATTTATTATAAATCATTATAATTTATATAAAACATTTGCATACCAAGACCGATGTAACAAAGTGAGAGATTGGCAAACCAGCTACAGTAGCAACAGGCTGGATGTGGGTCATTATAGGCCCAATTCATAAAAGTAGGAATTGCTGTTTCTATAGCTTTTTCTTGAATTTCTATTCTTAAAAGCTAGCATTGACTTGCAAGAAAAGGCTCTCTCAAGGCAGCAAAAGCTATTTCTAATCCCTAATTTTAAGCAATTGCTTGTCTGGTTAGTAATTGCTTACATTTGCATGCATTCAAAAACTGACCTTTTGCTTACAACATGTAGCAATGACTTACATTTTAGTAAGCTTATCGCTGCTATACATTCATGTTTTCTGCTATATTTGTGCTGCTTAAGAAAACACACTGAAGTATACTAGTGCTGCGTTACTATAGATGATATAAATCATGCTATTTGTCGAAAACTGTGACAAATTGATATCAAAAATGTAGAGTGACTTGCTGTAACATTTGTGTCCGAAAACTATCATGCGGTAGTAAATGCAATTTCTAGCTTCATGTAAGCAAAAGCTAGCCTGGCTATTGTTTGTATGGTAGCTTTTGCTTGTCTGTGTTGATTCCAGACAAGAAAAAGGTATTAGTCCAAGCTGAAGCTTGTGCATATGTTTTTAAGCAATTGCTAGGCTAAATCTTTTTCTAGTCTAGCTATTGCTTTTTCTTAATGTCTTTTTGTTACTAGCAATTGCTACTTTTATGAATTTGGCCAATTATTCCAACAGGTAATGAAGGAAAGTTTTTTTCTGGCAGTTTTGTATTCTGCCTGCATCTTAGTCTGGCCAACAGATTATTTCTCAAAAAACATTTGAATTGGAATTTTTTTTAAAGTCTGACATTTGAATTAGGTTTTAAGACCCACAGTTCTAAATATTTGTTTCTGCAAAAAAAAATATCATCTTATTGGAATAAAAAAAAAAGAATTAAAAATATATCCATTCAAATATGTTTTAGTAGGAGAAGTAAACACCTGTTGTAGATAAAAGCAACAAACTGTCTAAAGTCAAGATATACTTTGGCATATTTGTAGTTTGTAGACATTTTCATTCAGAACTTTAATACGTATTGTTTGTGACAGGAATTCGTGAACGCATACTCAAAGTTGAGAGCATAGACGCGGACCACTTTCACCTTGAAATTGTACGCTCGTGTGAGAGATGACTGTGTGATCATTACATTCGCCGCGATCACGAATTAAATCCACAATTAATAGTAAAGTTGTCATTCTGAATAGTTCTGAATGAGCATTTTGGATTAAATTTTTCACATGGTGCACAATCTTTACCATTGTGTAAAATATTACCACCACCTCAAGTAGAGATTAACTTATCATGTAGAGGTGGTCAATATATTCCCACACTACAGTTGAGCGAAACACCTTTTTCAGTCCAGTGTATTTTCAGCCAGAGTCCAAAAAATGTATGTATGATTTAATATTTTCAAACTACATAGTAAAAATATGAAATCCTGCAAATTTCATGATTATTGGAGAATCAGAAGTAATTAAAAAGAATAATTGAAAATTGCATATCGTCATTTTTATCTAACATGAAATCAGTGG
>JXSR01S011090.1:136087-147080 GCA_000969725.1 Ophiothrix spiculata
TCGCCAGTAGCCCTTCTTAGCTAGTATTCAGGGTCATCAGCAAACTGCCAGGCAACAATACCTGGATCTACACCAACCCTTGGAATCGCCAGTAGCCTTTCTTAGCTAGTATTCAGGGTCATCAGTTAACTGCAGGGCAACAATACCTGGATCTACACCAGGCCTTGGAATCGCCGGTAGCCCTCGATCTTACCTCATATTTAGGGGCATCAGCAAACTGTTGGGCAACAATACCTGGATCTACACCAGGCCTTGGAATCCCCGGTAGCCCCTCTTACCTCGTATTTAGGGGCATCAGCAAACTGCAGGGCAACAATACCTGGATCTACACCAGGCCTTGGAATCCTTGGTAGCCCTTCTTACCTCATGTTCAGGGTCATCAGCCAACTGCTGGGCAACAATACTTGGATCTACACCAGGCCTTGGAATCCCTGGTAGCCCTTCTCACCTCATTTTCAGGGGCATCAGCAAACTGCCGCGGGGCAACGATATCTTGATCTACCAGCCTTGGAATCCCCGGTAGCCCTTCTCACCTCATGTTCAGGGTCATCAGCAAACTCCCGGGCAACAATATCTTGATCCACAGGCCTTGGAATCCTTGGTAGCCCTTTTTATCTCATGTTCAGGGGCATCAACAAACTGCCAACAATACCTGGATCTACATCAGGCCTTGGAATTCCAGTTAGCTCTTCTTACCTCATGTTCAGGGGCATCAGCAAACTGCCTGGCAGCAATACCTGGATCTACACCAGGCCTTGGAATTCCTGGTAGCCCTTCTTGTCTCAAAGATTTATCTTGGGTAAAATGTTGAGTTAGCTTCATCAGGGGATTAGCTGACCCACACTCCCCATCTACCAAATCACGCATCGCCATGGTGACCTGTATAGCAAAATACAGATATCCTTGCAAGTTTAGGTTTTATTTAAAACACAACAACGCTGGATACAGACACGTAAAAATGAAAAGGCTTTCTTCACGCAACTTTAATCCAATATTGGCGCCCAGAATCCCACCGCTGCCACCAAATTGTAAGGGACCAAACATCACCCAACTTACTCACTTATATCCCTCATACCAGACACATCCTTGTATCTGAATCACTACAATCCCATAATAACAGAACATAACATAATTTTATTTTCCACAATGTCAAGTATACAGTAAACAAAATAGTATGATACAATATACAGATAAAAACATGTGGAGGAGAACTGGATAAAAAGCTTAAAAGGCCTATGTAGTCCCAGTCTCCTAGAGATACATTTGTAAAACGAATTAATCAAAATACATAATACATTTTATGGATACAACATGTACAGTATCAGCAAAGCTATCTTTCTCAACCTAGTATTGTGATATTAAGGCATTCTTATATGAATTTTTGAATAATTTAGTGGTTTTAGATGACTTAATGTATTGAGGAATTCCATTCTAGACTTTTACACCTTGGTTGGATATGGTTTTACGTCATAATTCAGTTCTTACTTTAGGATATTTAAAGTCTGAAGCATGCCTTGTGTTATTGTTTATGGTTTTCATCATTAGAATTAAACATGTTATTGAATACAGATGGCAGCAAATTGTTACAATAATTATACATAAAAGTACCAGTAATTAGGTAACAAAGGTCAAAAACTTTAAAGTTTTTTAAGTTGATTATATTTTATTAAAAGCGGATTAGAGTGACTTCTGAAATTACTGTTACTGACTGCCCTCAGTGCCCGCTTAGAACTGTATAATGTGAAGCTTGTTCTTATCAACATCAGTTGCTGCACTCCAAGATGTAATTCCATAGTTAAAGTGAGACAAAATAGGTGTAAAGTATAGGCTCGAGTTTGAAATCATTATCAATTTTATGCAAAGTACCATACACCTGGCACCTGGGATTGTAGTGATTCAGATACAAGGATGGTCTGGTATGAGGGATATGAGTGAATGGGTTGGGTGATGTTTGATCCATTACAATTTGGTGCCAGTGGTGGGATCCTGGGTGCCACGTGTATGGGATTGTAGTGATTCCGATACAAGTATGTGTCTGGTATGAGGGATATAAGTGAAAAAAATAAACATTACAATTTGGTGCCAGTGGTGGGATCCTGGGTGCAATGTGTACGGGATTGCAGTGATTCAGATACAAGTATGTGTCTTGTATGAGGGATATAAGTGAGTGGGTTGGGTAGGTCCATTACAATTTAGTGGCAGCGGTGGGATCCTGGGTGCCACGTATATGGGATTGTAGTGATTCAGATGCAAGGATGGTCTAGTATGAGGGATATAAGTGAGTGGGTTGGGTTGGTCCATTACAATTTAGTGGCAGCGGTGGGATCCTGGGTGCCACATATATGGGATTGTAGTGATTCAGATACAAGGATGGTCTAGTATGAGGGATATAAGTGAGTGGGTTGGGTTGGTCCATTACAATTTGGTGGCAGCGGTGGGATCCTGGGTGCCACGTATATGGGATTGTAGTGATTCAGATGCAAGGATGGTCTGGTATGAGGGATATAAGTGAGTGGGTTGGGTTGGTCCATTACAATTTAGTGGCAGCGGTGGGATCCTGGGTGCCACGTATGTGGGATTGTAGTGATTCAGATGCAAGGATGGTCTGGTATGAGGGATATGAGTGAATGGGTTGGGTGATGTTTGGTCCATTACAATTTGGTGGCAGCGGTGGGATTACCACCAAATTGTAATGGACCAAACATCACCCAACCCACTCACTTATCTCTCATAAAAGACACATCCTCATCAAATCCCTTAATCTTGATCTTCATGTGTTACTTACCAACAATCCTTATCCCATACACCTGACACTCAATTCAATGAGGAGTCTGCCTCCTTTATTTTTGTGGATTAAGTTTAATTCTGGGTAACTGGGTATTCTGACCTGGTACCATGACACCTGCAATATAGGGTATGAAAATCATCCTGGTACTCTTCAAGTCTCACATAGGGTATCAAATTTGGCATTTAAGTCTCTAATAGTGTATCAAACTAAGTAAGAATGGTTGAATTAATGACAACAGTGCCTTAAATTGCCAATAAAAGTGCTTTAAATACCTATAAACACTTCTTAAAAGTGTTAAAATGGTATACAGTTACATTTTATGTTTTCTTGTTCCGGTAATAATTATTTCGTCAGTTTCGTACGGTCTCAGATAGGGTATTAATTTGAACAGGTATGGTCCCGGATATGGTAGATTTATGGTCTCAGATAGGGTATCATTTCACCCATTTTGCCAATTTTTGGTCTCACATAGGGTCACCTGTGGAACTCGGGTGGTTACCCGGACACCAATATTAGTTACCCCCCCCCCCCCCCGGGGGTTTAATAGCATACTGCATCGTTTAACTCGAGCATAATGCGCACAACCATACAAGTTGGCTTTCACTCAAACAAGCTAGGCAACAAGCTATTAGTCAAAATAGAAAATAACAGTTACATGCACAGATGAAACAATTCATCAAGAAATGGGCTGAAAATAAACGCAAGCTCCAAAAACCCAGCAAACGGAAAAACTTTCAAATCCTTACAAAATACTGATAGGCATAAACTCTTTCACTCCAAAAAGCCACTCACAGTGGCTCGTGAAAGCGTGCACTTGATTGGCCATAATTTAATTTTGGCGTCACTATAAAAATATCTGTAAAAAAATAAAAAGCGAAGAAAATCGAAAACTTCGTCTGTAACTGCTTGATACAAAGAGGTATTTAGCGCCATCATCAATTTTGGCAAAAACAATTTATAGCTGCGCTCTACAGCTACATAAGTGAATCCCCGTGGCGCTTTGAGCGGCTTTCAGTCCAAATAGAGCATAATCTGAATATTTTATTCAGGAAACTACAGAATCAGAGGCAAGCACGCAAATGAATAAGTCATGATGACGACTTTCCTGTCCGGTCTACACACTGAACAGACTTGTTTTTCTCTGCAATTCAGGGATTCCCTGGGCTTCCCCAGGATTGTTTTCACCAGGTTGAAGATTTAATTGTTGATCATACAGAGGGGAGATCCTGGACTTCCTATACTGGCCTGTGTTGGGATCATCAGCCATAGAGCTCAATTCGGGGTATTGGGTTCCACAACTGACCGCAAGTGGGCGTTATATTTGCTATTGCGTAATCTTTTAAGATTTTCACAAAGATGTATCACTTAAGCGCGCCTTGATTAATTTTACCCAGAATAAATGTGCCATTTCTGCTTATCATTATGCTTGATTTTTGAAAGTTATGTGCCTTTGGAATCTTATCATTCTACATAAATGGTGAGTCAATTATTTTAGGGTATGGAAACAGACAAGTAATCAGGAAGAGTATATATGTGAGAGGACTTCCGAGAAAGTAGCGATTACACTTCTTAAATAAGCTGTTACACATAAGTTCTGTGACTTCGGACCTATATAAATTACGATACCCAATGATAAAACGACCGTACGCAAGTCATAGGTCTGCAAGGGTCTAGTTCAAGTACTGTAAACGCCAATATTTTCACGCTCAGTTATTTTCGCGCAAAGCCAATTTTGGACAATTTCGTGCGTTTTTATTTTCGCGCACATTTATTTTCGCGCTAAATTAATTTTGCGCGAAAAGCGCGGAAATAAATGTAGCGCGAAATATACCACTTATACAGTAGTTGGTTGTCCGGCTATTCCCAAGTTATTCCCACGTGCAGGAACAAATTCGGAATTGTCTCCAATATATTGTCCAGCGCGGCTTGCACTCAACTCGTGCCTCATATTCTATATGAGGCACTCACGCTAAGCGAATTCGGCAACCTTGCAACAACGTATTTCCAATGGAGCCAGCGTTCAGGATTTTGAAACGCATGTTACGGCTACCTTCGTTTAAAATAAATCCACAAAAATAGACTCGATGATTTAATTTTAGTGAGGAAACACAAACTTACAATTTGAAATTCTCATCAATTTCCATTTAACATGAAATCTGGATGATGTTTTTGGCCTCTACCTACACGTTCTTCGGTGATCGCGCAGTGTCAACAATCGTCGATCTATGGTGCCCAATTTTATAGCACTCCATCAGCTTAATGACATATGAAAATATTTTGCTATCAGCGAAAAACATGAAACCAAGCTCAACAAAATGCGTCATTGAGCAAAGTGATGTAAATTTCTCAACTGAATTTGTATAGCTCCGCGCCCGAGCGACGAACGAGATAAATCATCGCAGTGAGTCGTTCGGGTTTTTCGATCAAAGCGCGGCCACCGTGACCACAGCAGACATTGATTAGGAAACCAGCTTAACATGAGACAAACTTCAATAATAATAAATTCTGACAATAATATAAGCCCCCGGATGTAACAACATGAATAAGCTTACACGTTTGTCAATTCAATTTGTGTGTGGCTGTAACTTTCAGTGTTTGTGTCATTGTGAACATGTACTGGGGGCAAATGATAGCACACATGTTGAAAACAATATTTGTTTGAATATACACACCTGTGAAGTTAAAGATTTTCAAGTTTTTTCATGATACGGTGGTCAAGAGATAAGGCCTGAAAGGCTGGTTTGGGTACACACATCAGCTGATCCACTGCAGCAACGAGAGAGGTCTTTATTTATTTTGGTCAGCGCCGTCTGACCTGTCAATCAAAAGTTCAATGACCCAGATGTATTACCGCAAATATCAGGTTCCGAGGAAAAAAGTAGGACTCATTTTAGTTAATTTGAACAAGTTTCATCAAAATCAAAATTTGATTTCAGGATAATTCAATTTGTCAAATGTTGGAGAAATTTCGATACATAATTCAAGTCATGAAAAGACCTTAAAAATATGATGCGGAAAGATATATCCACAAAATCGTCCATCGAAGAACTACTTTCCTGTGTAGCCGACATTTTGGATTTAGCAACGCAAAGCTTCCCTGGTTGCCGACGACGCTCTTTTTGAAGGCGAGATAGGAACCAACAATTTTATGATTCCGACTTTCGTACTGTTCCAAATCTAGGAAAATATACGGCACAGGAAATTAAACTTTACTGATCTTTGAAAATAGTGGCAAGAATAATTGATGATAATGCCGAACAAAGCTGAGGATATAATGGACGGTTTCAAGGTGTATCCTTTTCATGTACTGTGTTCGTGATGGTTTTCATTAATTTCGTGTTGTTGGAATGCACATTGAATATAGTGATAACAGGCTAATTTTGATTTTTTTTTCTCTAAATAGGCAAAAATATATATCATTTTAAAGGTCTCAATGAGACAAAATCAATGGTGCAATTTTCAATGTCATAGTCCTTTCGGTTGCGAAGTTATCGGTCGTCGAAATTGGTAAATTCGTAAAATTGCGTGCCAGCCAAAATTGTAGGTCAAGTTATAGAATTTCTTATAATTAAATTTCTCCGTTCGCGGGGTTTTTGGAGAACAACACTTGTTGCTACGGTGGTTTGCGTGAAAGTCGCACGTATTTACAGCGCGTGTTATTAGCCTAATTCGAGTGCTTTTGAAGTTTTGAAGCGCCGACGATTACGCTCGAGTTAAACGATGCAGTACGCAGAGAAATTTAATAAATGAAAACACTATACATATCATTTTAAAGCTCTCTTTGAAAGCAATCCAAGGAAGTTATTTTCATTACGGTACTATAATTTATAAAACGTTTTATTGCTGATTTGTATATATAGATCGTTCTGCATATTAGTCATAGACTAGTTTTCATAGGCACAGATTGACCTCACTTCCACTTTGAAGTGTAGTGTATTGACAGCATTTAAAAAAAAATCCTGATCAGGTTCTACTTCACCATTTTTCTTATCTTTATTACAGATCATGAATAATTAATGTGGTGCAATATGCCCCATTTGGTGCTTAGGGGTTTACAAATGTGCTCATGCAAGTACATAACGCAAAGCGTTCACCCGCGCACACAGTACTTGTTGCCGCGCAAACAGGCACGCACATCAAAACACGCAACCTAAACGCAAAATGTAGGATGCGTATCTATGCCCGTATTTTCCCGCCAACAGCCTCATGGGTATTTTTTACTGTAAAATGTCAAAATAATCTTTTAATTTTACCTATAGATAAATAAGTGTAGAAGTTTTGTTTTTGTAGTATTTTATCGTCTGTAATAAAAGGTAAAATGCTGGAATCAGAAAATGAAGAAAAACTAAATTCTGCTTTAGAACAAACGTTTTAACATTAGGCCAAAAAAAAAATTGTTTGGTTGCCCTCCACCGACCGACCCTATATATTTTTCAGCCCGACCCAAACTTTTTTTATTGAAATTTTTTTTCTCTCTCAAAAAGATGCAAAACTTACCGAAAACTACAAAGAAAAAATGTTATATTTTTGCTTTTTTCAATATTTAGGATGTCTCAAATCACCTCAAGAGGAATTTGATTGTTTTGATTTGGATGTCGCGGGGGGAAGTTGTGAAGGCTGGAGCGGCCGATCGACCTAGCGGTCTGTGGAAGAGTATTGAGAAAAAAAAAGAAAAAAGAAAAGCCGACCGACCCTGTTTGAAAAAAGCTGTGGAGGGCAACCAAACATTTTTTTTGGCCTTATAGTAAATTATAGTTTGAAAAAAAGGTTCAAAAATGTGTAATTTACACAAAAAAACTTACCGTTGTAAAATGCCATAGCCTTAGAGCTAACCGAAACAAACATGAACAAGGTTAAGGTTAAAGGTACTCCTAACTATGAGTTTTCCTATATGTCAAACTCATAGAAACACACATACAAACATGCTACACATGAATCAAGTTAGTCCTGAAAATGCCACAAAAAATCTCATGATATACATACATGTATTTAAATAAATAAATATAGCTGACCTGATATTTGAATCCATCCATAAATGCAAAAAAATGAGGTAATTCCTGAGATAAACATCAGAGACACTGTAAAAGTGTTTGTTTATTTAGTGCAGCCATCTTGTCATTTGCATATATATTCCTCCCAGCATGCAATGAGTCACATGCAAATTTTCCTCCAAAAATGTCATGTGACTTTCATTCATAAAAATGTGTGTTGTCATTGGATTAACCCAGAGGTTGCTTTAAGCCCTTCCCATCATACAATTCAAACAGTCTCTTCCACAGCTTACAAACAGCTCACTGAGTGAACCAACTGCATTGACTTATATGTAAAACTACTGATGGAAAACTTGCTATAGAAAATTTATTAGTTTGTCCAACTCTGAATGAAAAGGACCTTCAGAAAGAGGATAATCACAGCTTGATATCAATGCAAAAAAACCTGAGTTGGACAGAGTTTTTCATTCCCAAAATACAGTTTGAAATAGAGTAAATTCAAACTGTTTACCATACAAATAAATGCAGTAGTGGAGTGACCTTGGTTAACATTCCATGGGGTCTACTGGTATGTTGCTGTGTGTTATGGGAAGGGCTTAAATCACCCTCTGGGATTAACCAATCATGATTCGGGATCATTATGTATTGATTGCTTTTCACACAGTTGTATTATAATTAGCCACTTACAGCTGTCTATTTGGTAAACAGTGTAGTAAAGAAGACATGTTAGGCAGGTTCTATTGGACTGTTGTTATTGCTAGACGGTAGGAAAGCAATGTTGTTCAATGTAGGTTAAAGGTTCCAGCATTTTACAATATGAATCCATCGGTCTAAAACAACTGCACACACGCTTCATTGTGGAAGCGAACAACAAGAAGTGAGAGAGCCTCATTTGGCGAATGGTGGATTTAGTCTACATTTCAAGTTGCATTACACTAAATTTTTCCCAAATTCTGTTATTGCTTTATTTGCGTGTTTTAAAAAAGTCAGTAATTTTTATACATGCTCAATTTAGTGACACGTGCGTCTTTACGTACACCCAATATTCCTCCCAAACTTGATGTCTCGTCAGTTTCGATAATCGATGCATCGATAATACCGATCGGGTAGTCTGAATATAAGAGCATCATACACGAAGAAAAATCTTTAAATTCCAGTGAAAATCAAGTGAAAAATAAATGTACAGAATATGTAAGTTGTAACATCATCTATAGATCGCAGAGAAAACGTGAGTACCATTTTAAACCCAGTGCAAGAAAGGAAAGAATTGCGCGCCTGAATTGCTTTATGAGAGCGCGATTTATCGCGCGCCTTGAATGATACGTACCGCGTTGTCATTTTTAAAAGAAATTTTATTTACACAAGTGACATGGAATGAAATGTTCAACCACCGCGCGGTTTATGATCGGAAGTTGTTGTGTTCGTCCATTAGCGTTTTAATTTGCTATACACATCGGAAACATGAACGAAAAGGAACACGATGTGAACGGTGAATTTTTCACCGGCCAAGACTCGTGTTTGTTGTGATTTTGCTTCTGGTATAAAGCTGGTGTTTTCGTGTCGATAATTCACGATTCTTTGCAGTTCCACGGATCCGGATTTCTACTTCATATGGCAAATCATGCCTAAATCATATAAAGTGCTTTTGTCTACTTTTCGTAATTGGAAATTACAAGACATAGGATTTAAAAAGGACGAGAAAGATGGGACTGTGTTCGTTAGTGAGGTGTGGTCTACTATCATCGTCCCGGGATGTCGTCGTCAAATCCAGAACGTAAAGAGAGATGACCGGATCCGTGGGGCTGCAAAAAGTCCCTTAGCATAATGTTAAATATATAAAGCAATTATGATTCGCTAATTTTATTAATAATACAGATCGCTCCCCTCATTTACTCCAGAAGAGCTTTTCTAATTGCTCTTCTACCGCTCCCCTAAAAAGCTCCAGGAGAGCTACATATTGAGCCCCTGCAAATTTCAAACGGCAGTGCCTGCATCGGTAACAGATATTGTATTGGCAAAGTGACAGATTTAAAACATCGGCATATTGTATCGGAAAGGAAATGAGCCATCGGTTCAACCTTAGTTTCCAATTTAATTTCCCAGACATGAAAATTCAGAGCCTTGCGTCACACAGTATATTGCATCTTCAGTCTTCAGCGTGTGTAATTTACGCAAATTACATGCGCTACTTTACTACGCTATATTGCTACTTTCCAATGTCCTGTGCTTGTCGCAGCTTGTGGATACGCGTTGGCTGCGTTCAAATTGTCAGTTTGTGTCCGAAATGTATTTAAAACAATAATGGATACGCGTTGGCTGCGTTCAAATTGTCAGTTTGTGTCCAAAATTTAATTTGAAACAACAATAGCGGACTATTTTTCTGTAGCTATGACACCCAAAAAATTCAATTGGTTGAAATCATCAACGGCCATGCATACATGTATTAAGAAGTGATTTCAGAAGTTTTACATTCCTCCATTGTACAATAAGTGATTCTTATGCCAATTTTTTATCATGGATTTTACGTGTGGCAGAATAGGCTTGAGTTGCGGGTGTCATAGTTATTTTCTGCACAAAATGATGAATTAATAATAATAACAAGGTCTCAAGGTATCTTCACACTACTGCTAGGACAAATGCTTTTTTCAACTCGGTTTTTGTTTCTTTTGGAATCGACTTCCCACCTCAGTCCGATCTACCTTGAACTCGATTAGAACATTATGGAAAGATTATTTTTTGAGTTAAATGTGTTTGCTGCCTATAATTATTAGGTCCAAGGTATTCGATGTGTTTTCAAATGACTCATTATTTGGGTTTAACTTTTATGTATATTCTGTACATGTATATGATTTTAACTATTTTTATCCCTTGTAGGGAAAGAAAAACATGTTTCCATGTTCGGACTTTCCAAGGCCATTTTTGTCTCGCCTGAAAATTTTCAGGAAGGGACAGACGATCCTATTTTCTGTCCGCCGTCCGGAGCATATCTCGGAAACCGCATGCCCTACGTTAATGATATTTGGTGACTGGGTAGACCCTGAGCCGAACTGGATCCAGCAAAATATGCTAATTAAGTACCTAATTTGCATAATTTATGCATAAAATGGTTTAAATGGCATATTTTACAAACCGTGCACCCTACATTCATGAAATTTAGTGGGTAGGTGAGGATAGAGCTGCGCTTGTGCCAGCTACAATTTGAGCGCAAAATATG
>JXSR01S011091.1:14037-25482 GCA_000969725.1 Ophiothrix spiculata
GACAGATTATAACAAATATCTTCTAATGTGTACATATTTTTCTTCTGATTTTACTTTGCTCTAGGCCTGACAGACTACCAGTACATGCAGTGAAGATCAAGCCAAGCGTTGGTACCAGATATGTGATTCCGTCACCGCCATTATGGGATGATTCGTGTATTGCACTCAAAGTCTCGGTGCTTGCTGCACTTATACCTCCGCCATGTAACCAGGCAGATTTTAACAATGGACAGTGTGCTGAATTATGGATATCCTTTTCTTATATGTTTATGATGACCTTTTGAATATTTTAAAGCAGTATTACAGATTTTGCTCATCCTTCATATCTCAAACGTTCCTTTGATACAATTAATGTTATAATTGAAATCATTTAATTTCCTAGAAGACAGATCTGCAGGTTGCGTATAATCAGAGCGTGTGTGACTATGCAATGATACTACGTGATAACAAAAATGCACCGCACGTATCTCGATTGATAGTTTGCCTAAACAATCACATGAAAAGATAAGTCTTTCATACTCTGCTATGTGTTTCGCTCGTTTACTCCATGCATTCAGATTTTCATGATTTGTAGGAAATTTGACTTCAATAATAGTGTAGGTCAAAGCATATTTACATGGTTCCAAGCCCATCAGGGAAATCAATGATAATTATTTTACTTTTTTCCAGTCAGGGAATTTGATAGAAATGCCTCAAATCAGGGAAAAGTCAGGGAAATTTGATTGGCCTAGAAATCGAAAGTATTCAGTCAGACTAATTTTCTCTGCTGTGTCAGGTCTCTGTACCTCTAGGTTCATATATGTTGTTGTAGGCTTTGAAAAGTAACCCATTTTTGCATTAAATAATTGTCATGGCAGTTTAGAGACTTCAGGAGGGAAAAATCAGGGATTTTTTCCCTCTTAGAATGATGGGAAACCCTGATTTTTGATATTAGTGATTTCGATATTATGACATTGCCATTCTTTGTAACTGAAGACTTTTACAGGGTTGGTTAACACACCAAAGTAGCATGTGATTATGTTCAAATCAGAAATTCAATATAGCTAGAGGGTGCTTCATTTCATGCAATTGCGGAATATTGCTGTAGGAATTAAACCCTGTTGTCTATTAAATGTAGGTCATGGATGAATTTGACACTTATGTATATAAATGGGATTTCCATTTTTATTATGTTTGATGAATGCCCTATCATAACTGTTTTAAATGTATTACATTGGTTTAGGTTTCAGTGAGGAAGTCATGAATTCTAAGAAACCTGTACTCGCTGTTATCTTGTTGTCACGCATGGAGCTGATTTATTATCAATCTTGACTTGACATGCACATAGGGTATTTAATTTTAGCACAAATTGGACCACTATTTCAAGTCATGTTTATTGCAATTTGAGCTGAGATACACATATTTCTTTTACAAAGAGTACCACAGTTCTTGAAATGTCAGATGTTCTATAACTCTCCCTCCACGAGTGTAGTGTTAATGTAGTGATAATTTAAGCTGGTACCCTTGGCTTGGTCTTGGCGCTTCAATGTACCACAATCTGCCATAGTAAAAATTGCTGATCTTATATAATTAGTCACATTTTTGACCAGTAGAATTACACATCTTGGTTTCTCACTTGCCCATTTAACTACACGACAATTGTTCATGAGTGGAAGGCTTTGGTAAAGAGGTTGACAAAATGCACTATGCACATTGCAAGACATTCGCGCAATTGCCAATGTGCCATGCATGTAACATATTTAACGTTCAAAGCAAATCCCATCAGGACACTAGCCGATCAAGTGCCAAGATTGATTAACTGTTACTGGTGTCTTATTTTGGAGTTGTGTGAGGTATAAAATGTCAGAGACCTGCGTAGTGATAAATAAAAGAGTTCCAATTCCCCTTGTTGAATTCACATTTCACTTTATTATATACACCTAGTCATGGGATTTTGCTATCTTTTTTGCAATAAATGAATAAACAAATAGAAAAAGCACAACTGGATGGGAAAAATAAATGGCACAATCAAGCAGTTTTACAGTTACCCTGAAACAAAAGCATTAACCCTACTTTTGAATGAACCAATAAAAGTAGCACTCGTTTACAAAAACAATTATGGGCCAGATTTTTAAGGTTGTAGATCTGGAATTATGTACTATAAAACCATAAATTTTCATAAATTGTGTCCTGACATATTCTGAATTACAAGTTTGACTTGTTCTGACATGTTCATTCTGACATTTTGTATGTGGAAAATGACTTTTTTGTTGTCAAAAAATAAAAAATGAAATTAGGATCATTATGCATAAGAAAAGTACAGTGAATGTTAACTTTAAAGGAAAAATAAATGACACAATCAATCATCTTTTTTACTTAAGCAACAAAGCAATACCCTTACATGGGAATGGAGCAATATCCCTAACACTTCTTTAAAGTTCAGGCATACATAAAGAAATAGGACTATTAAAACAGGATGTGATACATATAACAAGTCATTTTTTCAACCTGAACAATCTCAATGTCATCCATCCATTCATGTCTTTATGGCTCCACATGGAAATCACTTCCACATCAAATTCTCAACTGCACATTCTGTAAGGACAACAGGAAAAGTTGTTAATCTTTCCCCGTGGTTTGATACTTGTAACTACCTATTTCCCAATGTTTGAATTATGTCATTTTATGAGTAATCCATGTCAGAGACAAGATTTATGGAGTCATATTCACCTGTACATTGTGTATCAGTTTTAGAAGAAAAATCAACCTTACGTGGCTGTCAGATTTAATCAATTCATTTCTGTGAGATTTTCAAGATACGTGATGAGATAATCAACAAGATGAATAAGTTAATAAATTGTTTGGATTAGCTATGTGCTGGAGGTTGTAGATAAATGTGACAGTTTAATCTTAAAGATTAGAGGAATGATGCATCAATTTGATGTTTTGATGGTACAGTTTATGCATGAGAACAAAGGCAAGGGATGTTTTCAATTTAAAGTTGAGGATTAGATGTGAGTGATACAATTGGACAATTGCTGCTATCACTTTTTAAAATGCCAACAAATCATTTAAATCATCATTGATGAGTTATAATGTTATCTATTAAAGCGGAAGTAGAGTCAGGATTGTAAACTTTCAGAGGACTATGTATTAGGCGATGACCTATTTCTTCAATATGTCTTTGTCCTATTCTTCCAATTAATTGAGTGAAGAGTAATGTGTTTGTACAAGAACATAGTCAAGTCTAATTTTGCACTCTCTATTAAGCTAACGTCTTTGTGCATATGTTGAAGTGACTTTTAAAGATTTACCCCATATTTAGTTGTCAGATGGTTTTAGGTGGTGAACCTAGGATTGTGTACTATATAACCAAGCTTTTTCTTAATCGGGTGCCCGGCAATTTTTACCCCATGGTTCCCGACTTTTTGCGCCAGGTGGGACAGAAAAAATGAGACCCAGGCAACAACAATTTTCCCACTACAACATCCGAGTTGCGAAGAAAATAATTGAAAATATAGACATATTTGGAAAAACAAACATATTCATCAGAAGAAAATCAAACAAGTTCTTCTTTAATTGATAAATTCTTGATTTCCAAATCATTGGAATGGAGCAATAGCCCTAACACTTGTTCAAAGTTCAGGCCTAAAGAAAATAATGGGATTTTTAACACAGGATGTGATACACATAAACGAGTCATGTTTTAACCAGAACAATCTCAATGTCATGCCATCCATTCATGTCTTTATGGCTCCACATGGAAATCACTTCCACATCAAATTCTCAATTGCGCATTCTGTAAGGACAACAGGAAAAGTTGTTAATCTTTCCCCGTGGTTTGATACTTGCAGTAAATACCTATTTCCCAATGTTTGAATTATGTCATTTTATGAGTAATCCATGTCAGAGACAAGATTTATGGAGTCATATTCACCTGCAGATTGTGTATCAGTTTTTGAAAAAAAAATCAACCTATGTGGCTGTCAGATTTAATCAATTTATTTCTGTGAGATTTTCAAGATATGTGATGAGATAATCAACAAGATGAATAAGTTAATACATTGTTTGGATTAGCTATGTTCTGGATGTTGTAGATAAATGTGACAGTTTAATCTCTAAGTATTACGAAAAATGATGCATCAATTTGATGTTATGATGTTACAGTTTATGCATGAGAACAAAGACAAGGGATGTTTTCAATTTAAAGTTTAGGCTTAAATTTGAGTGATCCAATTGGACAATTGCTGCTATCACTTTTTAAAATGTCAACAAATCATTTAAATCATCATTGATGAGTTATAATGTTATCTGTCAAAGCGGAAGTAGAGTCAGGATTGTAAACTTTGAGAGGATTATGTATTAGACTATGATCTTTTTCTTCAATATGTCTTTGGTCTGTTCTTCCAATAAATTGAGTGAAAAGTAGTGTGTTTGTACAGGCACGTAGTCAAATTTAATTTAGCAATCTCTATTAGGCTAAGGTCTTTATGCATATATTGAAGTGGCTCTGTGATTTTCAGATTAGTATTCAGATTTTTTTTACTTTCTTTAACCCTGTTATAACACCTGTTTAAAGTTCAGCCATACAAGAAAAAAGGACTAAACATTCACAAGTGAGTCAGATTTTTAAGGTTGTAGACCTGGGATTATATTTTTAAAAACCATACATTTTACACATTATTTTGTAGTTTTATCACCAATTGAGTCTTCTGAGTCAGATCTGACATGTGCAAAAAAAGAAAGAAAAAAAGGAATATACATCCTTATTTTGTCAAAAAATAAACATGAAATTAAAATTATTAATAAGAAAGTGTAGTGGATGTTAACTTTGAAGGAAAAATAAATGACACAACCAACCAATTTTTTTTACATACGCAACAAAGCAATAACATTTCATGGGAATGGAACAATAGCCCTAACACTTGTTTACAGTTCAGGCCTACAGAAAATAGTGGGACTATTAACACAGGATGTGATACATATAACAAGTCATTTTTTCAACCTGAACAATCTCAATGTCATCCCATCTATTCATGTCTTTATGGCTCCACATGGAAATCACTTCCACATCAAATCCTCAATTGTACATTCTGTAAGGACAACAGGAAAAGTTGTTAATCTTTCCCCGTGGTTTGATACTTGCAGTAACTACCTATTTCCCAATGTTTGAATTATGTCATTTTATGAGTAATCCATGTCAGAGACAAGATTTATGGAGTCATATTCACCTGTACATTGTGTATCAGTTTTAGAAGAAAAATCAACCTTACGTGGCTGTCAGATTTAATCAATTCATTTCTGTGAGATTTTCAAGATACGTGATGAGATAATCAACAAGACGAATAAGTTAATAAATTGTTTGGATTAGCTATGTTCTGGATGTTGTAGATAAATGTGACAGTTTAATCTCTAAGTATTAGAGAAATGATGCATCAATTTGATGTTATGATGTTACAGTTTATGCATGAGAACAAAGACAAGGGATGTTTTCAATTTAAATTTGAGTGATCCAATTGGACAATTGCTGCTATCACTTTTTAAAATGTCAATAAATCATTTAAATCATCATTGATGAGTTATAATGTTATCTATCAAACGGAAGTAGTGTTAAGATTCTAAGCTTTGAGAGAATTATGTATTAGATGATGACCTATTTCTTCAATATGTCTTTGCCCTATTCTTTCAAACAATTGAGTGAAAAGTAGTGTGTTACTTCAGGCACATAGTCAAGTTTAATTTTGCAATCTCTATTAAGTTAGTCTTTGTGCAATATATTGAAATGACTTTATGATTTAATTGTCAGATTTTTTATTTTTTATGCCTCCGCCAGACTCAGAGGCATTATGTTTTCTGGTTGTCCTTCCGTCTGTCCGGGCTCATTTCTCGGAACTGGTGAGGCGTATAGAGATGCAAGTCAGTGGTAAGGGTGGCTAGTAATTTTCTCTGAAAGTTTTGGAGCAAAATATGCAAATTTAGTCGGTTTTTAAGCAGAAAATATGCGATTTTTTGAGATTTTAGGGACTAGGCTGAAATCCAAATTTTTTTCCGGGGGTAAATCTTAACCCCACCCCTTCAAAATGTTAACCCCACCTTTTTTTGATTTGCGCACCACATATGCGAAAATCGGCCCGATCGACCATTTAATTAACAAATATGCTGCGTTTTAAGATGGCGCTCTTACATGTATCCTATGGAATCTGAGTAGATAAAAATGGCCATATCTCTTAAACGAAGCATAATTTTATGAGCATATCTCGGAAACCGCATGCCCTACGTTAATGATATTTTTGGTGACTGGGTAGACCCGGAGCCGAACTGGATCCAGCAACAATTTTGGCGCAAAATATGCTAATTAAGTACCTAATTTGCATAATTTATGCATAAAATGGTTTAAAAGGCATATTTTACACACCGTGCACCCTACATTCATGAAATTTGGTGGGTAGGTGAGGATAGAGCTGCGCTTGTGCCAGCTGCAATTTGAGCACAAAATATGCTAATTAAGTATCTAATTTGCATAATTTATGCATAAAATGTTGCTTATTTTTCAACTTTGTCCGATTTCAAAGGTTTAGGTGCCAAATTGTTCGTCATGGACCAATGATCAAAAGTGTCAATGGTGACCTCATCGTCCGACCTTTCCCTGGGGGTCAAAGGTCAAAAGAAAGATCAAATTTTCAACTTTGTCCGATTTCAAAGGTTAAGGTGCCAAATTGTTCGTCATGGACCAATGATCAAAAGTGTCAATGGTGACCCCATCGTCCGACCTTTCCCTGGGGGTCAAAGGTCAAATTTTCAACTTTGTCCGATTTCAAAGGTTTTGGTCAAAGGTCAAAAGAAAGGTCAAATTCTAAAATTAGTCCGATTACAAAGGTGAAAGGCGGTGGCATCGTGATCGACAGAGAACCGCACGGCCCGAGAACCGCGTATTCTAGTTTAAATTCAAGAACAGTAAATGCAGCCAGTGACAGTAGTGTAACAGGCAGGGGTCAAGGGGGAGGGCAGACTTCTCCCTTTGACAACTTTGCCCTGGAAGAAAATGGCAGAAAATCTTGCTAAATTCAGCCGGTTTTTACAGTCTCAGCGGGAAGCTGTAGCCTCAGACCGGGAAAATCAAGCTCAAATCGTGATGTTCCTCCTGACAAACAACCCCTATTACGCACCTGGCAAGTAAGGTAGTAAGTAACATGATTAACTTCTACAACGAATGCCTAAACTGGACAACCAGCTATTCAAAAGATAACTGGTCATGTCAACAAGTTGTTTGCAAATCAGTTATTTATGTTCTGAATTTTTTCTTGAAATTCAAAGCAGCTCAAATGCAAACATGCTACAAGTATTAATTCAGCCTATTTAATTGCAGCACAGAAAGGATCTGTGCCCCATTTTCAATGTTGGGCTTTGTGTTTATGTTCTAGGGTTAGTGTAAAGGATTTGGTGTGACCTAAAGTATACCTTTTTGCAAAGAAAAATGTTGTTCAAAATTTAGTCATAATTATGAAATGACAGAATAAAGAGTTAGGTGGGAAAACATGATTATTTCATTTAGCATTAATCTCTGTTTGATTGTGTGTACTCTCATTAATCTGTGTTGATATAATCTAGACAACCAGAAATTTACTTACTCAGAATAACCAACGTTGCGGGTGAAATCATTACCCTTCAGCTGGGTTGTGATTGTGGAAGCTTCGTTTGGGTGAGAGGTGTGAAGTGGAGGGGTGAGAGTCAACCTATTGCATCTGGGTTGATATAATCTAGACAACCATAAATTTACCTACTCGGAATAACCAACATTATTGCGTGTTTAACCATCACCCTTCAACTGGGTTGTGATTGTGGAAGCCGTCTGGGTGAGAGTCAACCTGTTGCATGCCTGGGGCAGGACCATTAAAAGGTCTTTTCTCGCAAAATAACGACATCTTTAACATCTGAAGACATCACATCCAACTAGAATCAAGTGGACATCGCAACCCAGCTGAAGGGTGAAAGTTTCACCTGCAATGTTGGTTACTCCAAGGAAGTAAATTTCTAGTCGTCTAGATTTAAATATATCATTGAATTAATCTCAGTTATTTTAAGTTATGCATATATTTTACTAAGGATTCCTTGACACTGTCAAACATTAGCCTGTTTGGTCCAGGAAACATTCCGCTACATATTGCCGGCAAAACAGAGTTTCCTGTTGACCCAAGCCAGCTTTTTTCTTGGGAGGACTATGGATTAACCATTGGAGATGCTGTACCTCCGTCCAGATGCTCACCAGGTAGATATCAAGTCCACATAGATTTAGAGGGGAGATACCAGACTTGACACCATTTTTATTCTGGCATAGGGATCAAATTGGGGTATTTGGGTTTTTGCCGATAATGCATTACATCTTAATGTTACACACAAATTTGAAAACATGCAAACGTGCTTTGCGTACAGTTTGGTGTATCATTTGCATTAAGTATTATTTACATGGTTTGTCTGCACGCGCAACCGAATCTCTGTGCCCATTGTAAATTTTTGCAGGAAGCAAGTGTACCCAAATGCCCTCAATTTAAGCTCCATGGCTGACGATACCATTGCATGGGCCGGTATACGGAGTCTGATATCTCACCTCTCAATTTATGGTAGTCCATCATCTTTGAAAAACAATGAAAATGATGGACAATTTGCACGTAAATGGTGCAATATGCATGTCTATGCTGTCAAACATAATCATGAGTGTAAGACTATGAAAGGGTAACACTTGATATGCAACTTTAATTGGATATTAACTCAGCAACCTTACTCTGTACTTCTTATTTGGTATAAATGTAGTAGATGCCATACAGGGATTGATAAATTGATATTAATTTTGACAACAATAATGAGGTCCAGCAAACCCAGAGTTGTGAGTTTTAAACTTCACCCAAAAGAAGCAGAGCCAGGAATGTAATTTTGTTATGAGAACCTTGATACATCTTTACATATTCATTGTGCAGAGAAACACATTTCTCACACTGTAAACATATTGTCTTCAGACCATCATTGTAGAGATCTTCTCTACTGAAAAAATCCACATAGTATATCAATGAAAATCAATATTTTCAGGTCGGCCGTGTTTTATTTCCTCACTGTGACTGCATTCATCGACTGTAACTTCCATACACTTGAAATAAATTCTTGGGTATCAATGGAAAGAGGAGACCCTATACTATGGTAAAACTAAACTTAAGGGCATGTTGTTATAGATTACCTGGGTACTCTAACTGTTCAAGTGCAGGGATTTAATCACACTGCATGTCTCAATTTTCTAAATGCTGAAAACTTCCGTAACTTAGGTATCAATGGAAAGAGGAGACCCTATACAATGGTAAAACATTTTCTAAATGCTGTAATTTCTGTAACTTGGGTACCAATGGAAAGAGGAGACCCTCTACTATGGTAAAACTAAACTTTGGGCATGTTGTTATAGATTACCTGGGTACTGTAACTGTTCAAGTGCAGAGATTTAATCACACCGCATGTCTCAATTTTCTCAATGCTGAAAACTTCCGTAACTTAGGTATCAATGGAAAGAGGAGACCCTATACTATGGTAAAACATTTTCTCAATGCTTTAACTTCCGTAACTGGGTATCAATGGAAAGAGGAGACCTTATACTATGGTAAAACATTTTCTCAATGCTGAAAACTTCCGTAACTTGGGTATCAATGGAAAGAGGAGACCCTTTACTATGGTAAAACTAAACTTTGGGCATGTTTTTATAGATTACTTGGGTACTGTAACTGTTCAAGTGCAGGGATTTAATCACACCGCATGTCTTAATTTTCTCAATGCTGAAAACTTCCGTAACTTGGGTATCAATGGAAAGAGGAGACCCTATACTATGGTAAAACTAAACTTTGGGCATGTTGTTATAGATTACCTGGGTACTGTAACTGTTCAAGCGCAGAGATCTAATCACACCGCATGTCTCAATTTTCTCAATGCTGATTATGTGGTTAACAGGCAGGTTGTTGACATCTATAGCCACCTGTATAGAAAGTGAAATTACTTAGGAGACCATTTTTGTTCCATAATGTACAAGGATGAGTGACTATTCTGATAAAATTTTATTGATATAGATCCATTCCTTGTTGGTGAAGTCTTAAAACTTTTTGACACCCCCTCGTAATTACTTATTTTGTAGATCATCATCTATAGGTATGAGATTGGTGGTCATAATGAGTGCTGATTCTCTGTTTTAATTTCTTAGTCTAACTTTACCTATATTGCTACTAACATTGGTAAAACAACATGTGTCATCACCATAAACTTTTTAAATAAAATGGTTACAAAAATTATCTAACATCTGGTGTAAGAACAGCAGGTTTAAAAACTGAAGTAAACTTTCCCAAGTCCACTATTGCAGTTAACTTCATCTTGTTAACATTGATGTTTCCTTATCATATGAATTCAATCAATCCCACACAATTGCTCACCCACCCACATAAACAGAGATCTTTTAAGGTCTTTTACTCCTGCTTGCCACATCATATTGGGCCATTCTTTTTCAAACGTCACAAAATGTTGCATGCTTCTTACTTGAACTTGAGCATGTTTATAGTTTTGGTTAACAGGATAACCATACCTTGACCTTCCAACATCGGACAACAGCTTTGAATTCTGCATTTTATGTTTAACCCAGTAGCTGAAACAAGTTCACAACTACTGCAAATAAGTGCTATTCGTATGATTTCGCTCAAGCGTTTCAAAATGTATGTATTATTGGTTGTATTTCCTAGCATATGTTTGGTATAAAGAATATTTTGGTTCAGATAGGATCATTCTATCATTCTTAGTATTGTGCCACCACTGAAAAAAATAATTCCATGATCAAGTTCAAAAACCATGCAATGCTTTGTGACATTGGTGATCTCCCCAATGAATGGTCCTATTTCTCCATCTTCTTATTTCCCCTAATTTGGATCATGCAAGAAAATGCAGCAGCATTTTTGACCATTATTTTGTGAAGAATTTCTGATTTGGGGATCCATACCCATATCCTAGGATATGTGTGACATGGGTATGACGCATGTACTATTCAGATGAATATCATATGCAGGAAATCTAGCCCATCTCGTAGCTCCTCACTCAGAAAATGGCTTTCAGCCTCCTTTTCCTACGATGAGTGGGTCAATCGCCCAGTCAATCGTTATTTAACCTGCTACATTTAGAGGCTCAATATTTTGTTTGTGTGTGTGTTTTGTATGACCATGGAATTAGCACACTGAAGACATCAAATTCTAGCAAAATATTTCAGGGCCCTATATTGTTACTTACTCTTAACTTCAATTTGAATCTAAAAATCGTGGTAGTTTTAGGTGAGTCCCGTCAAATTAAGCCATTTGTGAATTGCATTGCCATTAGAGTGTGGCACAGTGGTTCAGCACTGGATTTAGATGCCATGGGTTGTATCCTTAAAGGTGGTTTCAGACTAGCTGTCGTTGCGGC